>PVIC010024793.1:0-25766 GCA_004025085.1 Thryonomys swinderianus
CTTTCTAAAGTAGGTGATTTTAACACTTTTCTCAGTAGCTGGTAGAAGAATAGACAAAAAGAAAGACAATATTTGAATTCATAGATAACAAAATTGGTGTATATATATATTGAATATATCTATTACTAGATATATATAGATATATGTCACTGTCACAGAAAGTCTAGAAGAGACAATCTTGCCAAGAACATGTGCATCATTTATCAAAATTAAACAAATGTAGAACATAAAGCAATTCTTTAAAAGATTTGAAACATAAGACTTTATGAACAAAACCTCTATAGCACGAGAACTAGCAGAAAGAATCAACAAATGGGATTTCATTCTCCTAAAAAGCTTCCATACAGCAAAAGAAACCACCAGCAGAGCAAAAAGGTAGTCAACAATATGGGAAAAAAATCTTTATTAGTAGTTCCTCAGACAAAGGGCTACTGTCTAGAACATATAAAGAGCTTTAAAAATCAGTCCCTCTAAATTTAAAGACCCAATTCAAAAATGGGCACCTGAAATGAACGAACACTTTTCAGAGGAGGATGTAAAAGTAGCTAAGAAGTGTAGGAAGAAATGCTCAATGTCACTAGCTATTTGGGAGATACAGATGAAAACAACGCTGAGTTTTCACCTCACTCCACAAAGAATGGCTGCTATCTTGAAATTAGCCAGCAACCAATACTGGCATGGCTGCAGAGAAAAAGGAGCTCTTCTTCATTCTTGGTGGGAATGTAGACTGGTACAACCTCTATGGAAATTAGTGTGGAGATTCTTCAAAAAACTAGGATTTGAGGTCCCATTTGACCCTGCTGTTGCCCTGCTAGGATTATATGAAAAACAAGTAAAAGAATCATATTGTAGTGACATATGTGCACCCATGCTCATAGCAGCTCAGTTTGTGATAGCTCAATCTTGGAAACAACCCAAATGCCCATCAATTCTAGACTGGATAAAGATGTGTGTGTGTGTGTGTGTGTGTGTGAATAAAATGGAGTATTACTCTGCCATAAAGAATGATGAGATTGAATCATTTATACTCAAATGGACATACCTTCAGGACATACTCATAAGTGAAATAAATAGGTCACATATGTGTAAATCTCATATCTTTTCCCTGGTATGAGAAACTAAAGTTGTAAATGTGTTCTAGAATGCATGATTGATATTGTGAAATAGTAAATATTCAAAGGGAAATAGGGTTTAGAGGTAAATTTTGAGGAAAGAAAAACATTGATAGTAAGAAAAAGGAAACATAGCTTGTGTATATAGGGCAGGGGGTGATAGGGTGGTTAGGGGAAGGGGAAAATGAGGATTAAATTGGGTCATATACTGGTACAAATTCTCAATGTATAATATAATTGTGATATGTATATATAATGTACCAATAAAAAGTACCAACAAATAAGATTCAAAATATTGAATTAAAGTCTGATTTCTATGTTTGGAATTAACTAGAAATAAAAACAAAAATTAAAATTGAAAGCATGCAAATAGAGCAAACTCAAAAAAAACCAATCTAATGGTGAACCTCAAGCTACTAGAAAAAGAGGAGCAAGACAAACCCAAAACTCATACAAGGGAGGAAATTACAAGGTTTGGGGAAGAAATTAATCTAATGGAGACATAGAGAATGATATAAAGAATCAACAAATCAAAGAGTTGGTTCTTTGAAAGGATAAATAAAATCAACAGACCCTTAGCCAATCTTATCAAACAATGGAAGGAAAAAGTTCAAATCCGTGCTATCTGCAAAGAAAATGAGGAAATCTCCATAGAGCCAGTGGAAATCCAAATGATAATAAACACTTATTTTGAAAATTTGTCCTTCAAAAAGATGGAAAGTCTAGAAGAAATAGATTCCTAGACACATATGAACTTCCAAAGTTGAACGAAGTGGATATTAAATTGTTAAATATCCCTATATCAATCTGTGAAATAGAAAATGTAATAAAAAATCTAACAATAAAGGAAAGTCCTGGTCCTGATGGCTTCACTGCTAAATTCTACAAAACTTTTAAAGATGAGTTAATGCCAATACTCTCAAACACTTTAATGAAATTGAAAGGGAAGCAGTACACCCAAACTCATTATTTGAAGCAACCAATATCTTGATTCCAAAGGCAGAGAAAGACCCAACCAAAAAAGAAAATGACAGGCCAATCTCTCTCATGAACACTGATGTAAAAATCCTCAATAAAATATTGGCAAACAAAATACAGAGAGTTATTTAAAAAATCATACAACCTGATCAAGTTGGATTTATCCCAGTGTTGCAAGACTGGTTTAACATACATAAATCAATAAATGTAATACACTATATTAACAGACCCAAAGACAAAAAGCAGATGGTCATCTCAATAGATGCAGAAAAAGTATTTGACAAAATCCAACACCCATTCATGATCAAAGCACTATGGAGAACTGGAATAGATGGACTTTATCTCAAACTAATACAAGTTATTTATGAGAAACCAACAGCCAGCATCATATTAAATGGGCAAAAACTGAAACCTTTTATACTAAGATCAGGAATGAGACAAGGACGTCTGCTGTCACCACTTTTGTTCAATATAGTGTTGGACATAATTAGCCACAGAAATTAGGAAAGACAAAGAAATAAAAGGAATAAAGGTAAGTATGGAAGAAGTTAAACTGTCATTATTCACCAATGATATGATCCTCTATATAGAGGATCCTAACAACTCAACCAAAAGACTGCTAGACTTAATCACCAAATTAGTAGTGTAGCTGGATACAAGGTCAATGCTCAAAGATCAGCAGCCTTTTTCTACACAAACAACAGATTCACTGAAAGAGAAATTGGGGAGTCAATCCAAAAAATGAAATATCTAGGAATCAATCTAACAAAGGAGATGAAAGACCTCTACTCTGAATACTACAGGACTTTGCAAAAGGAGATAGAAGAGGATATCAGAAAATGGAAAGACATCCCTTGGTCCTGGGTAGGGAGAACCAACCTTGTCAAAATGGCTATACATCCACAACTACTATACATATTCAGTGTAATTCTGATGGAAGATCCCAACACCATACTTCACAGAGCTAGAAGAAATAATCCAAAAATTCATCTGGAACCACAAAAGACCTAGAATAACAAAAGCAATTCTAAGCAACCAGGACATGCCAGGGGTATTACGATCCCCAAATTAAAACTGTACCATAAAGCCAGTGTGATAAAAACTGCATGGTACTGGCAAAATAACAGACCTGAGGACCAGTGGAATAGATTCAAAGATCCAGAAACAACTCCAGATTCACTAAGCTATTGCATCTTTGACAAAGGAGCCAAACATCCTCAATGAAGGAAAAACAGGAAAAATGGTGCTGGAAAAACTGGGCTTTAACCTGCCAAAAACTAAAGCTAGACCTATCTCTTTCACCGTGTACTAAACTAAAATCACAATGGATTAGATTACTAAATATTAAAACAGAAACAATAAACCTGCTGCAAAACAGGTTAGGTAGAACTCTTGGAGACACTGACTTAGGCAGACACTTTATGAACAAAACCTCTATAGCATAACAATTAGCAAAAAGAATCAACAAAAGGGATCTCATCCTCCTAAAAAGCTGCACAGCAAAAAAGAAACCACTGGCACTGCTAAAAGACAGCCAACAACATGGGAAAAAATCTTTACTAGCTGTTTGTCACTCAGAGGGCTATCATCTAGAATATATAAAGAACTTAAACAAATCAATGCTCCCAAGTTTAAAGACCCATTTAAAAAATGGGGCATCTGAAATAAATAGATACTTCTCAGAGGCAGAAGTAAAAGCAGCCAGGAAGCATATGAAGAAATGCTCAACATCATGGGTCATTCAAGAGATGCAGATGAAAACAACACTGAGATTTCATCTATCTCCATAAAGAGTGACTGGTATTGTGAAATTAACCAGCGATAAATGCCGGTGAGGCTGTGGGGAGAAAGGAACCCTTCTCCACTGTTGCTGGGAATGTAGACTTGTGCAACCATTGTGGAGATCAGTGTGGAGATTCCTCAGAAAACTAGGATTAGAGGTCCCCTTTGACCCTGCTATTCCTCTGCTAGGAATATATATGAAAGAATTAAAAGAATCATGTCATAAAGATGTATGTGCCCCCATGTTTATAGCAGCTCATTTTGTGATAGCCCAGTCTTGGAAACAACCCAGATGGCTATCTACTAGAGACTGGATAAAGAAGATGTGTGTGTGTGTGTGTGTGTGTGTGTGTGTGTGTTTAACAAAATGGAGTAATACCCTGCCATAAAGAATGAAAAGTTTTAGTCATTTATGTGGAAATGAACACATCTTGAGGCACACTAATTAGTGAAATAAATAGATCACAGACATGTAAAAACTGTATCTTTTCCTGGTATGAGAACCTGTAGATGTAAATGAGTTCTAGAATGTATGATAGATATTGTGAAATGGGAAATATTCAAAGGGAAAGTGGTAGGGGAAAGTAATGAGGGGAAAGAATATATATGATTTAAAAAGAGAAAGCACATGTATATAGGGGGTAGTGATTATAGGGTGGGTAGGCATTTGGGTAAAAATGAGCATTAACACATATCATATACTGGTACAAATTTCCCAATGTTGAGTGTGATTGTGAACTGTATATAAAATGTACCAATAAAGAATTCAGTTAAAAAAGTTGAAAGCATTCATGTTTGAAAATTAACTAATGTATCTCTAAATAATTCACTCAAAGTTTTGAACTGATAAATAATGAAAATCTTGTTGATGACAACTTACATAAAGCTGGTTTTAGATAGAAATGCATAGCCTTAAATGCATATGGTAAAAATAAACAAAAAGGTTGAAATTTGATGATATAATCATCCATTTCAAAACTGTAGAAAATGAACGTAATGTTGAACACAAAAAAGTAAAAAGAAAATATAAAAGGCTGTGACTGTAGCTCAGTAAGGAGGTAAAGAGGTCCTGTGCCCAGTAAAGTGATAAAGAGGTCCTGTGCTGGATCCTCAGTAACACACACACACACACACACACACACACACACACACACACACACACACACACCAAATGAAAAAAATATATGAATAGAAAACAATAACACTAGTTCCTAGTTCTTTTCTTTATTTTTTAAAGTACTGAGGATTAAACTCAAGGACCTTACAGTGAGCTACATCATCAGTCTTGTTTTTATTTTTTATTTGTAGTCAGGTTCTTGGTAAGCTGTTAGGTTGCCAGACTGGGCTTCAACTTGTGATTCTCCAGCCTCAAATATTACCTCTTTCTTTTGAATCTCAAGGCTGACTTGTTGCTCAAAACTTTTTTCATCACTGTCCTTAGAATGCCATATAGGCTACTTCCTTAATTCAGACATGAGAAAGACAGATTTTATTATGTTCATAATTTTGAACATAATGAAATTTCCCAAGTTGAAAATTTAAATTTATGCTTAAATTTACTGAATAAATAACTATCTGTGCCAATTAATTTTGAGTATTTTTATGTGAATATATTCTTATGCTTCCTCTTTAATAGGCTGAAATTTTATCAACATAATTTTGCTACAAGGTTGCTATCAGAGTTGTTAAACACTGAAAGGAGGTGGTGAACTCTTTTATAGTTGCTATAGTACTTATTTCCTTAAATCATTTTATTTTATTCCACATTTTTAAATAAAATTGAAGCCTATAACTTTCATATGGTGACTACACATTTAACTGAAGTTTAAGTAAGGTTTCTTTGACTTTTAAGATGTATAATTGTTTTTACATCCTCTGGCTAAAGATCTCAGTTCTTACCTTCTTTTTGATTGTTGGAATGTACAACTCAGAAAAATCAGAATAGCTGATGGGATTCTACAAATCTCAAGATTATATCTCAAATTGCTCATGACATGTTACTTCTAATAATACATTCAACATCAGGAGTTGGGACACAGCAAGCATTTTATCCCTTTTATCCCTTCGTGACAGGTCTTATTGAGCACATCATGACTCTAACATTTTTAGCTCATATTCTTCTAAAACAAAGACTGTAAAACACACATACAAAATGAAACCTTTGGGTGGTCTCTTCAACACTGACCTCAGAGCTG
Organism: Thryonomys swinderianus; assembly: GCA_004025085.1. NCBI lineage: Eukaryota > Metazoa > Chordata > Mammalia > Rodentia > Thryonomyidae > Thryonomys > Thryonomys swinderianus. Next base: position 6,068 of record PVIC010024793.1, read on the forward strand.
GTCCCAAAACTTGGGTGTCCACACCATGAAAAAAATAAACACACCACATCATTGTTGACACTAATTGTGTCCTTCATTTGAGTCTTCTCAGAAGAAAAGCCAAGAATGCAATTGCCATAGAGGGCAAGCACTTTCTCTTCACTGGGGTGGCCCCTGTACACAGGGCTGAAGTTCAATTATAGCTTGGGTTGGGATGCTGATCATGCCCAATGCCTGTGCTATTTATAATGTGTGGAGAAGGAAAGCAAAATATTCTTCTGGGACATCCAGCTTCCTTGACTGAGCAGTAAATGTTCTTGCAAAAGTTAAGAGAAAGAATACACACACACACACACACACACACACACACACACGCACGCACACAGACACACACACACAAGATAGGAAGGCAAAACTCAAAGACATTACTCGGAATTTTGTTCCATTATGCTTAATTACTTATGAAATTTCCTTTACCACAGTATCACAATAATTTTTATAAATCATTAACTTTCTTTCTTTTTTTTTTTTTTTTTGGAGACAAGGTCTCACTTTGTAGTTCAGACTGGCCTGAGCTCACTATGTAGCCCAGGCAAAGCTCAAACTCAGCAATCCTCCTGCCTCTGCCTCTCGAGTGCTGGGATTACAAGCATTGAGTCACCACACCCAGCCCTGTGGTGTGTGATTCTGATTGCCGGTGGGTGTGAGTCACCACACTCTGTATTGGTGTATGTGGTTACCAGGGATCAAACCAGGGACCTTAAGCTTTCTAGGCAGGCACCGGAACCACTGAGCTAAACCTCTGGCCCTAAATCATTAATTTTCTAAACACTTCATTTAGAGTTGGACTTCAGAATTTCTTATGAAAATAGGAGATGTTTGGAAAATGAGAAAATAGGATCTACTATTTATACATTTACATAAATGGTAACTTGGAACACCTATGTTTCTGCTGCTTATTCTAGAGATTAAAATGTCAAAGTATTGAAGATTCCATCAATATCTGGTGAATTTTGTATTTCTTTCTTCTTGAGTTCTGTTAGTTTTTACTTAATCTATTTTGAAGCTGTACTACTAGGTGCATAAATATTTAACATTGTTTTGTTCTCTTGGTAAAATTTCCTCATTTTTATGATCTAATGCATATCTTTATTGCTAGTAATATTCCTAATATAATTTATGCAATTTAAATTGGGTTTTATCATACATTCTAGTACTCATTTACATCTACAGGTGCTCATATCAAAGAAAAGATCCAGTACTTGCATATCTGTGATGTATTTATTTCATTTATCACTGTGTCCTCCAGGTGTATCCATTTGCACATAAATGAATAAATCTTGTCGTTCTTTATAATACCAATTACTTTTGGCCTTTACAATTACAAGAGGTGCTCAAAGTGGTGGCAATGAGCTTCCAGAAGTTTACTAGTATGGCGGACTGCTCAAGTGTGTTATAGAAGAGAAAAAATGATTTCTATCATATATTACCAGCTAGACAATCCTACTTGAATATCATATACAAATGCCCTGTACAATCTTTTGATGGGTGAAAACAGGTTGCCTCAAGCACTATTTCATGGATGAGAAGAAAAATCCATTTGGGGGCATTGCATACATCACCATTAGATCAATCTCTTCCCTTCTGAGAGTTGTTAGACTAGTAATTAATCATAAATATAAACACAGTAGTAACACTGCTGACACCAGGGAATTTTCAGTTCAGCACATGAAGCTTTTGTTCAGAATGCTCTTTGTCCTCTGCTCCTTTCTTATAAGTGACTTATAAAATAGATGGCAGATATAAATATGAGGTATGTGGATTCATATGAACACTGCCACAGTTAAACTTGCATTTTAATGTTTGTTTCTCCTTGGGACAGTTCACAAAACACATAAAGCTTCTTTCGTGTGAAATGCATGTACTGCTTATATACTGATGCTGCACTGAGAATATCCTATTGACGTATGACCCAGCACATGTGTGCCATTTACATAAAGAGATTATAAGTATAATTACGTGCACATCTTTCCAATTCAATCATGGAAAGATGAAGAAAGACTGAATCTTAGCCAAACACCTCTTTATTTTCATATGGAAAAGCCTGAGGTCCTGTCTTTGTTTAGGAGACTCATGTGTCAGTGCTCCTGTTGTAGCTTTTGGTCAAGCTCAGCTTTGATTTCATGCTTACCTGGAAAGTAATCCTCTTGTCTACAGAGGGTGGGTATGTCATAGACAGGGGAAGGTAAACGTTCTTTTCACTCAGGAGCTCCAGCTCACTTGAACTGTTCTGACAAGAGGGCATTTCCCTCATAACTTATGTTTGAGGGCTAGGGGTTTAGCTCACATGGTACGGTGCCTACAGTGGAAGCACAAGGGCCTGAGTTCAATCCCTGGTATCATAAAAAACAAAACAAAACAAACAAACAAACAAAAATGTATGTTTTATATGGGAAAGGAATAGAGGTGAGATGGGCCAACTCTCTGGGAGACCTTTATCCTCTGCCTCCACTGCAAACTAGTGGGACCATCGAGAGGGGTCTGTTTCTGTTCTTGTGGAATTTAACATTCAGAAATTTGCTTCAGGACTGGAAATACCTTCAGGTATCTGGGAGGTAAGTGTCTTGAACTTAATACTAACATTGTATTTCAGAAATTTTTGAAACTTTAATTTCCTCTCTATTTCCTTCAATTTTGCATTGACCTATAAGGTCAGATATGGATGTGTATACATGTCCTTTTTAGTTATTTATCAATAGTCTCAGTTGGTTTTCCAAGATAAGCTTTAAGAAATGGGCTAGCCGGGCGTGGTGGCTCATGCCTGTAATCCCAGCACTCGGGAGGCAGAGACAGGAGGATTGCTGAGTTCGAGGCTTGCCTGGGCTACATAGTGAGCTCAGGGCCAGCCTGAACTACAAAGCGAGACCCTGTCTCAAAAACAACAACAACAAAAAGGGCTATAAATATCCTATTTCTGGACATTTAAAAATATGTACATATTTAATTATAATGTATATAGTTGAAGTTATTCATTAACTGGGATTATTTTAATATTTCTCATTGAATTAATGCTGTTATTGTTTGCTGTGGAACTTATTCCTGAAGTAAATGTTAACTTATTTTTCTATTTACATTGCTTCTTGGCCTTTTGGCTAAGATCAAGTGTATTTTTCTATTTACATAAAATTATATGTATTTAATAGATGTTACTTATTTGCAGCTTTTTATTTTTTTGCAGTACTGGGACTCAAACTCTGGCCATTGTGTTTCTAAGGTAGGAATGGTACTAACTTGAGCTAAATCCTTGGCCCCTTAGTTACATCTTTTTAAACTAAAAACTCATGTGGATGTGGAAAAATGCCTGTTATTAAGAGTTTGTAATAATTTCATTCAATTATATTTGAAATCAGAAGATCTGAGTAATATATCGATTTTGATTAATGTGCATATTTTAAAGAAATAAAACATTGTAGTGGTTAATAATGTGCCACTCTTATATAAGTTTTGTATAACAAATGAAACTGAAAGAAACTTGTAATTCATAGGGACTTTTAACTCATAAAAATTTTACTTGTGTGAATTTTCTCGTATATGATTCTTCTAAAATTTCTGAGTGTATTCTCTATCTACATATAGTCTTTGTTTTGCCAGTCCTCTGGAATGATATTTATCTGAAAGTAGTCCTTTTTACACATGGTAGAAATTTCTTAATTCTTTCCAAATTCAGGCTATTTAAGAAGGTCTGCTATCCTGCATCAGTCTTTCTAGGTCTCTGTCTGTCTCTTGTTCTCTCTCTCTCTCTCTTTTCTCTCCACCCTTTTTTTATTTATCTTTATTGGTACGTTGTATATACACATCATGATCACACTCCATATTGGGAATTTGTACCCAGTATGTGACACAATTTAATTCTCATTTTTCCCATTCCCCCACCCACCCTACAACCCCCTCACTAATACTTAAGCTTTGTTTTCCTTTTTTTAAATTACCATCACATTTTTCTTTACTTCCTCATTACCCATCCACCTTATTTCTCATTAAGTATTTTCTATTTCACAATATTCATCATACATTCTAGAACTCATTAACCTCTTCAGTTTCTCATACCAGAGAACAGATATGATATTTACACATGTGTGATCTATTTATTTCACTTATGGGTATGTCCTGAAGGTACATCTATTTGAGTATAAATGACTCAAACTTATCATTCTTTAAGGTAGGGTAATACTCCATTTTATTAAAAAAAAAACCACATCTTTATTCAGTCTCCAGTTGATGGGCATTTGGTTGTTTCCAAGATTTAGCTATCACAAACTGAGCTACTATGAATGTGTCTACCCCTTATTTTTTTTAAACTGGGAGGTCAAGTTAAAAGAAAAATTGAAGAGCTCTTCCAACATTTTCACATTGATAGAGAAAATGGAATCTTAAAATACCTTTGGAGTTTAATCCATTTTCTTTCCTCTCATCTGAACTCTAAGGGGTTCCTCTTCCTTGAAGAAAATTTACATGTGATATTTATACAGCCCCTGTGAAGCAGGGAAAGGCTTTATGCTTACATCTTGAAAACACTGATGCTGTATTCACGTTTGAGAGATCCTATTGCATTTTAAAGCAACAAAGGTAAGTAGAAGAATTAGAAAACACAGTAATTTGTAGAATTTTGAAATGAAAAATTTTCTAATTGAAGAAATTATTCAGTAAATAAAAGCTAAAAAATGTCATTGAAATCTTAAAATGATTTATAAATAAGTGGGAGAAACATAACTGACTGACTAATAGAGATCCATTCAACCTAAAAAAGCCTGGGGAATATTATTCATTGTATAGCTTATTTGTAACTATGATTTAATAAAAGGCAATATTCTGTTTGTACATTCTACATTAATAAAAGTAAACAAAATTTTTAAGAAGACATAGCAAGGAACAGGAAACATTTGCATATATGTCTTCTGGTTTCTCTCCTTCTTCCTATCAAGACACTATGCAATTCTGGGAATTTTAGTCTGATGACTTTACTTAGTCCTAGTCATTTCCTGAAGGCCCTACTCTAAACACCACAATTAAAGTTTCCCCCCCTCTTATCACACATTGAGCAATAAATTCCAACACAATTTTGGGAGGAAACACATGATATTCATCGTAGCTTAAAATCATTAATTTTAATTTTCTTCCTAGTTTACATTTGAAATCCAGTTCTTAAATCTTCCATAGACCACATATCTCCAGTGTCCATAGTAAAGATAGCCATCTCTCATATGCTATTTAGTTTGGTGGTAGATTTTCAGTATTACACATTATTGTCTCCTATATCCACCCTGTGATATAAATTTCTTACTAATCTTTTTTTCTGAGTAGACATAGTTCAAAATCATTGGCCTAAACCCAGATCATTTGGACTTGACATAGTGCTCTGATAACATCTTATTTTGTTAACAATCACCTTTGAAAGATTTAATGCACTGATAAAGTTAGAGCTATCCCCCTCTGGTCTAAAAATGAACCTGTTTGTAGATCTGTGCTAATATTTCCCATGGTTGCATTCATCTAATTCAAAATTTTACCTTCTAAAAAAATGAGACTATATCTTAACTATGACTCTTGGGAGACATTGTGTGTCAAGGAGGAGGAACCCTAATCACAATAGACCAATGACCAGAAGCAACATTGCTTCCAGGTCCACAACTCAATGAATGTCTGGCTCAGGAGGGACCAAAGTGTCCAGAGTGCCGAGTTAACCAATTAACATTGTCTGATGGAATTTTCAGTCCTTTCCCTGTAGCAACATCTTTGCATTAGGGTCCTGACCTCGGTCTCTCTCCCTTCGTCTCTGGGCTTAGAGACATCAGCATTATAAGCATTCTCTAGCCTTTGGTCCAGGGTTACTAACCTGGGCAGCAATTGAAGCACTTGGTTCTTCCAGTTCAAGAAGAATGCATCAGTGCTCCTGAGGATCAGTGGAGCTGAAAGATGCACGAGAGTAAGGATACATTTTAGAGGTGTCTATAACTGTGTGATAGAAAAAAAGGCTCATATCCACCAATGCTTGCTCAAAATAACTATACTCTTATTAAATGAAGGAATAAATTCAAATCTCTAGACATTTATGCTCAGAAGGGACATCTCCATCTATGTTGGCACTTCAGCTACTTTATTTCACATCAGAAAGGACGTATTTACAAATTCTTTTTTACTCAGTAGAATCAAGTTCAACGTCACTGGAGGACCATTGTTATATTAAATTAGTGCCACTGGACAAGTTCCTTCTGTAGTAGCTCTTTTACCAGCAATTCACCTGCTTGATAGTATTTCTTCTTACCTCCTAATTATGTAGAATAGACTCTTCTAATATTCAAAGGGAAATGTGGGGGAGGAGTGAATAATGAGGGGTAAAGAAAAAATGTGATGGTAATTAAAAAAGAAAACAAAGCTTATGTATTTAGGGAGGGTTGTAGTGTGGAAAGGGGAACAGGAAAAAAAAGAGAATTAAATTGTGTCATATAGGGTACATATCCCCAATACTGAATGAATCATGATGTGTATATACAATGTACCAGTGAAGTAAAACTTTTTTTAATTGAATTCTTTATTGAATACATCTCACAATAACTTACAACACTGGGGAATTTGTACCAGTATATGACACAAGTTAATTCTCGTTTTTACCCATATCTCTACCCACCCACACCTCCCCACCCCCTTTATACATACTCTTTTATTTTCTTTCTGAATCATATTTATTCCTTCCCCACATTACATTCCCACACCAAATTTCCTATGGAAATTTCCCACTCTATAAAAGCTGTCATACTTTCTACAGCTCATTTGCATCTACAGGTGTTCATGTCAAACAGAAGATCCAGTATTTGCCTATCTGTGATCTATTTATTTCACTTATTAGTATATCCTACAGGTGTCTCCATTTGCACATAAATGGAGGGATCTTGTCATTCATTATGGCAGAATAATACTCCATTTTATAAAAAAAAATCCACATCTTCTTTATCCAGTCTCCAGTTGATGGGCATTTGGGTTGTTTCCAAGATTGAGCTATCACCAACTGAGCTGTTATGAACAAGAGTGTCTTTCCATCAGTCATTCCAATGGAATTTTAAAGATTCATTTGGGTATATTCCTAGCAGGGGGATGGCAGGGTCAAATGGGACCCCTAGTCCCAGTTTTCTGAGAAATCTCCACACGGATCTCCACATTGGTTGCACAAGTCTGCAATCCCACCAACAGGGGAGAAGGGTTCCTTTCTCCCCACAGCCATGCCAGCATTTATTGTTGGTTGATTTTGTGATAGTGGCCATTCTTTGTGGAGGGAGATGAAATCTCAGTGCTGTTTTCATTTGCATCTCTGGAATGACCAGTGATGTGGAACATTTCTTCATATGCTTCTTGGCTGCTTTGACTTCTGCCTCTGAGAAGTGTCTGTTCATTTCAGTTGCCCATTTTTGAATTGGGTATTTAAACTTGGGGAGGCTGATCTGTTTGCGTTCTTTATATATTGTAGATAATAGCGCTTTGTCTGATAAACAGCTAGTAAAAAATTTTTCCAGTGTTGTTGGTTGTCTTTTAGCAGTGCCAGCGACTTCTGGGGCTGTGCAGAAGCTTTTCAGTAGAATGAGATCCCATTTGTTGATTCTTTCTGCTAGTTCTTGTGCTAGAGAGGTTTTATTCATAAAGTCTCTGCCTAAGCCAATGTCTCCAAGAGTTTTACCTAGGCTGTTTTCCAGCAGGCTTATTGTTTCTGTTTTAATGTTTAAGTCTCATATCCACTGTGAGTTTAGTTTTGTGCATGGTGAAAGAGATAGGTCTAGCTTTAGCTTTTGGCAGGCTAAAGCCCAGTTTTTCCAGCACCATTTGTTAAAGAGGCTGTCTTTCTTCCATTGGGGATGTTTGCCTCCTTTGCCAAAGATAAGGTGGCTTAGCCGGGCTTGGTGGCTCATGGCTGTACTCCCAGCACTCGGGAGGCAGAGACAAGCGGATTGCTGAGTTCGAGGCTTGCCTGGACTACATAGTGAGCTCAGAGCCAGCCTGAACTACAAAGCGAGACCCTGTCTCAAAAACAAAAACAAAAAAACAACAACAAAAAAAGATAAGGTGGCTTAGTGTATCTGGAGTTGTTTCTGGGTCTTCTAATCTATTCCACTGGTCCTTGGGTCTGTTACTTTGCCAGTATCATGCAGTTTTTATCACAGCAGCTTTATAGTAGAGTTTTAAGTTGGGGATTGTAATACCCCCGGCCATGTCGTGGTTGCTTAGAATTGCTTTTGCTATTCTAGGTTTCTTGTGTTTCCAGATGAATTTTTGTATTATTTTCTCTAGCTCTGTGAAGTATACTATTGGAATTCCCATTGGAATTGCATTGAATCTGTGTAGTGGTTGTGGGAGTACAGCCATTTTGACGATGTTGGTTCTCCCGACCCAGGAACAAGGGATATCTTTCCACTTTCTGGTTTCCTTTTCTATCTCAGTTTTCAGAGTCCTATAATTTTCAGAGTAGAGGTCTTTCACTTCCTTTGTTAGGTTGATTCCTAGATATTTCATTTTTCTGGGTGCTACTGTGAAATGGATTGACTCCCCAATTTCTCTTTCAATGAGTCTGTTATTTGTGTAGACAAAGGCTGTTGATTTTTGAGCATTGACCCTGTACCCAGCAACACTACCAAATTTGGTAATTAAGTCTCGCAGTCTTTGGTTGAGTTTTTAGGATCCTGTAGATAGAGTATCATATCATCAGCAAATAATGACAGTTTAACTTCTTCCTTTCCTATCTTTATTCCTTTTATATCTTTGTCCTGCCTGATTGCTATGCTAATGTTTCCAGCACTATATTGAACAAGAGTGGTGACAGCAGGCATCCTTGTCTTGTTCCTGACCTTAGTGTAAAAGGTTTCAGTTTTTGCCCATTGAGTATGATGCTGGCTGTTGGTTTCTCATAAATAGCTTGTATTAAATTGAGATAAAGTCCATCAATTCCAATTCTCTGTAGGTTTTTGATCATAAATGGGTGTTGGATTTTGTCAAATGCTTTTTCTGTGTCTATTGAGATAATCAAGTGGTGTTTGTCTTTGAGTCTGTTAATATAGTTTGTTACATTGCTTGATTTAGGTATGTTGAACCATCCTTGCATCCCTGGGATAAATCTGACTTGATCAGGGTGTATGATTTTCTTGATAACTCTCTGTATTCTGTTTGCCAGTATCTTATTGAGGATTTCTGCATCAATGTTCATTAGAGAGTTTGGCCTGTAGTTTTCTCTTTTGGTGGGATCTTTTCCTGCCTTTGGAATCAAGGTGATGGTTGCTTCAAGGAATGATTTGGGGAGTATTGTTTCCCTTTTGATTTCATTAAAGAGATTGAGAAGTACTGGTATTAACTCTTCTTTAAAAGTTTTGTAGAATTCAGCAGTGAAGCCATAAGGACCAGGGCTTTTCTTTGTTGGTAGGTTTTTTAATTATATTTTCAATTTCCCAGATTGATATTGGGTTGTTTAACATTTTTAAATCCTCTTCATTCAGCTTTGGAAGTTCATATGTGTCTAGGAATCTATCCATTTCTTCTAGATTTTCCATCTTCTTGGAATATAGATTTTCAAAGTACATGTTTATGATCCGTAGGACTTCCTCTGGGTCTGTGCTGATTTCCCCATTTTCATTCCTTATAGCATGGATTTGAGCCTTTTCCTTCCTTTGTTTGATAAGGTTGGCTAAGGGTCTGTCGATTTTATTTATCCTTTCAAAGAATCAACTCTTTGATTCATTGATTCTTTGTATTGTTCTCCTTTTCTCCTTTGCATTAATTTCTGCTCCAATCCTTATAATTTCCTCTCTAGTATGTGCTTTGGGTTGGTTTTGCTCCTCTTTTTCTAATTGTCTGAGGTTCATCGTTAGATTGTTTATTTCAGTTTGCTCTATTTTCTGAGTGTAGGCATTCACTGCTATGAATTTCCCTCACAGAACTTCTTTCATTGTGTCCCAGAAATTCCTGTATGTTGTGCTGGGGTTGTTGTTTAGTTGTAGAAACTTTTTAATTTCTTCTTTAATTTCTTTTGTGGCCCGTTGGTAGTTAACACAGTGTTGTTCAATTTCCATGTGTTTGTGAGGATCATGGAATTTCTTTTGCTATTCCAGTTTCAAGGTACTATGGCCTAATAGTATGCAGGGGATGACTTCGATTCCTTTGCATTTACTTAAGCTTGTTCTACAGACTAGAATGTGATCTATTTTGGAGAATGATCCATGAGCAGCTGACAAGAAGGTATATTCTTGCTCTGAAGAGTGAAAGATTCTGTAGGTATCTAATAAGTCCATTTGCTCAAAAGTTTGATTTAGCTCAAGTATTTCCTTATTGATTCTTTGTCCAGTTGATCTGTCAATTTGTGACAGTGGAGTGTTAAAATCTTCTACTACTATTGTATTCATGGTTAACTGGCTTTTCATGTCCAGTAATGTTTGTTTTATATGGTTGGGTGCATTAGAGTTTGGTGCATAAATATTTATGATTGTTATTTCTTTCTCTTGGATAGTTCCCTGTACAAGAATATAGTGACCTTCTTTATCTCTTTTAATCAGTTTGTGTTTGAAATCTCTTTTATCTGCAAACAAGATACCCACTCCTGCTTTTTTGCAGTTTCCTGTGGTGTGGAGGATTGTTTTCCAACCTTTTATTTTCAGTCTATGGGTTTCCTTCTCAGTTAGGTGGGTTTCCTGTGTGAAGCAGATTGTAGCATCTTGCTTCTTGATCCAATCTTCTACTTTGTGTCTTTTGATTGGCCTATTGAGTCCATTGACTTTAATGGTTATGACTGATATGGACATATTCAGAGCTGCCATGTTTCCCTGTTCTTGGTTCTTTTCTTCTTTGCTTTTCCCCTTTTCTATTTAGTTTCTTGTTTGCCCCAATGAATTCACTCTCCTGGGTCTTGTGGGTATGGAATTTTGTTTGTTTTTTCCCCAAGATGTTCTTTAGGATGTTTTGGAGTGCAGGTTTCATATTTGTGAAGTTTTTCAGGTGTTCTTTATCATGGAAGTGTCTTATTTCCTCATCTATTCTGAAAGATAGATTTGCAGGATACAACAGTCTAGGTTGGAGGTTGTTTTCCTGCAGTGCTTGAAATACTTCTCTCCACGCTCTCCTTGCATTGAGTGTTTGTGTTGAAAAGTCTGCTGTGATCCTAATGGGCTTCCCTTTGTAGGTGATTTTCTTCCTTTCTCTCACTGCTTTCAGTATTTCATTCTTTTGTTGTGCATCTGGAATGTTGATAATTATATGTCTAGGTGTAGATATTTTTATGTCACGGCATGTTGGAGTCCAGTAGGCCTCATTTATCTGTATGTCCATTTCTTTTCCTGTGAAGTTTTCTGTTGTTATCTCTGATAATAGCTTTTTTATGTCTTTTACAGTGTCTTCTGCTTCCTCAGTGACTCCAATCAGTCTTATATTATTTTTCTTTGAGTCACCTGGAAGCTGTTGAATTGATTTCTCATGGTCCCTTGCTCTTTTCCATAGCTTATATCTTTCCTGCTCATTGGCTGCTATGCTGTCCTATAGATCTGAGTTTCGGTTCTGGCTTCATTCATCCTACTTCACAAGCTTTCGTTTTCCTTCACCATTTCCTGGAGCTCTGCTTGAAGTTGTTTAAAAGGTTCCATTGCTTCTGCTATCTTGGATTCTATTATCTCGCTGATCTCTTCTTTACTGATGTCTTTCACTGTGGACAGTATTCTTGTTTTGATCTTAGAGATGAGTTCTGATTTCCATTTTACTTGATCCACTTTAGTTACCATCTCCGAGTCCTGGTGTTTGAGTTTTAGTTTGCCCTATTTCTCTTTTCTCTGAATTTCCCTGTGGTGGTGATCTTTGTGTCTGTTTTTTTGTGTATTTTCTCATTTCTACTCTTTCGTTGTTACTAATGCTCTTCTTTGCTTGATGACAGGGCAATGTTTGTTGCAGGTCTCTGTCTATTATTTGGGGCCCTTTGGATGTGGCACTTTCCTGGGGTGTCCTCCTTGAATCTGTAATGACCCTTGAGAGTTCTCAGTTCTGACATATCATGGGAGGTATATGAGCAGAACAATCACATCATGTTTGCTACCATAATACAATAAATACCAATATCAGTGTTAAACACAGTAAATAAGATAAAAAGTTTTATTAAATCCTGTTCTAGGGACTTTGAGCTTATGAGTTACCTCTATGTCCATATGCCAGAATTTAGAATTAATCAGCAATGTGTATACAACATGTAGGTCATAAATGTACCTCCCGAACCCTTTGGGGACAAGAGGTCACTCGGGAATCAGGGCGGTAGAGAGACAGGAGGAGAATGAAATACGATTAGCAGATTTAGGAAGATCACCTACACCCTAGAACCTCATATATGCCAGGGGGTAATAGAGGATAAAAGGCATATATACAACAGTACCAACTGTATGCTGTAAGACCGTTGGAGACTTTACACACCTTCTTATAATAGTACAGAAGAAGAAATAGGGCAGCTTAAGAGTCTTTTACTTCTGGGTATTGCTTCTGACAGGAAGATAGGAGAGGGTGTGGGGACAAGAGGTGAATAGAGGGACCTAGGAGTAGATGGCAAAATAGAAGCTAGTTTCCTTTTTTTTTTTTTTAATTTTGCCTGGTCTCTCAGCATGGCTCCAGGAGCACGCCTCCTGTGAAGGGACGCAGGAGATGGCTCCAGCTCCTCTCAATCCTGGGTCCTTACAACACAGCTCCAGAGTGGGGTTGGGGCCGGGTGGAGGCCCTCAATCCTCTGTGGTGGGGATGGCACCCAGGGTCCATACCTGACTCCTCACTGCACAGCTCCAGGGTGGACTGGGCTGGTGGGGAGGCTTCAGTCCTCCGCTGCTGCCAGAAATGGAATGGCTCCCAGTGTAGCTGAGTCCGCACCGTTCTGCGGTGCACTGGACTGGTGGGCAGCCCTCAGCTTGCTGCCACTGGAAATGGAATGGTGCCCAGTGTAGCCGAGTCCATGCCATTCCGGGGTACAGTGGGCCAGTGGGTGGCCCTCAGTCAGCCGCCCAATAAAACTTTTTATTATTATTATTTTTTGAGACATGGTCTCACTTTGCAATTCAGGCTGGCCCTGAACTCACTATGTAGACTAGGCAAGCCTCAAACTCAGCAATCCGCCTGTCTCTGCCTCCCGAGTGCTGGGATTACAGGCATGAGCCACCACGCCTGGCAGGATAAAACTTTTTAAAAAGCCCTTCTAATCCTGTATAAGCAACATAGTTGCTATGATGGTAATTACTGGTACTGCCCCTTCTATACCACCTTCTCCAACTCAGATGATTTTCCTGGGAAATTTCTTGGTACCTATAAATTTCCTACAGTAACTCTTTCAGTGGGAAAAAGTAGACCATGAAAACTAATTAAGGGGAAACTAGGGCAAATGGAAAAGTGAAATGCCATTTACTGACCTAATATCTCCAATGAGGTTCCTGGATTTTCTTACTATTTTTCTCTTTGATCTTCCTAATATAGTTTCAATCCTAATCATTAGGTTAAACACTTTCTTTCCATACCTTTAAAAGCCATGCTTCCACTTGCTTTTACCACATTTACTTTACGTCAGGCTAGTCTGATGTACAATATTTTACTATTTGACTTATTTAATTTTATGTCTGGGTTTCTGAGCACTTCTGGAGAAAGTAACAGAATAATCCAGATTGATGCCATTCAACTCATGAGTCTCTCTTGAAGATTTCCAGTGTTGGGACTGAAAGGTAGGATCTTGACCACATAAATAAAATAAGGAAATAAGTAAGCAAATAAGTGAATAAATAAATACATAAATAAAAATTCAACTAAAATGAAGTTAAATATGAGCAGGAACAAAGTAAAAAGCTTGTGACAGAAAGGACTTTGTAGACCGAGAATAGGCAGCCAAGAGCAAACATGTCAGGTAGAGAGAGCCAGAGGTTGTCTCTGACATTGTAGTTTTATTGTATCACTCTAGTTTCTTTTCTCTTGCTTTCCTTTTCATTTTATAGTTTAAGAGTTTTGTGTTGTTATTGTTCTTGTTGTTCCCTGAAAAATCACTGATTCCTCCCTAAGTATGATCTACCCCTCCATGATTCAATCCGCCTGTCTCTGCCTCCTGAGTGCTGGGATTACAGTCATGAGCCAGTCGTGATTCAACTGACTGTACCCCAGGTCATTTCCTGTACATTATGGTCCCTACTGGCTACCTTTTCTGTACTAACACAAGCACTTGCCTAGCTATGTAACTTTTTGAATATTTTTTATATGTATTCCTTTACTAGATCGTAAGTTTCAGATGCTGTCTTTCCGCTATCTTTCATTTTGCTTTATACCCCTGCAGTCTAGAACTCCATAAGCATATTCCTAGTAGATGCTCTCTAGATAAATAAATGCCTGACTCTTTACTAGAAAATGATAGCAATAAGCTGTAGGACCTGTGCACACTCAGAATGAGCCAGAAGGAACTGAGGAGCCTAAGAGAGAAACTCTGATGGTGTCTCCTCTTTAAGGAAGACCTTGCCTGGGCCCACTGACCAGAGGCAGGAAGGGTGTTTGCTCTGGTCCTGCTCTCCCACACTCCAGAGCCCTCCAGCAATCTCACCTCCTGACCTCTCATTGACATTCAGAGGGCACCAAAATAAAGCTAAGTAAAAATGTCTAACTATATTTGCATTTTAAAGACAGAGGGGAATACATTTGTAGAGTCAAACACTGTTTCACCAGTAACCTTAGTACCTCCAATCCAAATGGCCTCACATTATTTTGCTTTTGTTTGCATTGCTTATTTCTGGACATGTGGTTGCTCTTTAGAATAGCTCTGGGCTGGAAATGTGTGTATCCCTGGAGTTATTCAAATAAGCACCACAGACTTCACATTCAGGCATGGCAAATATAAAAGGTGACTTCTATTTCACCAAGCTCAGAAAATAATATTTGGGGGCAGAAAATAAGAGGAGCGCAGCCTCGATATGCCTGCAAGAAATGCCTAACAAGGGGTCCAACCCTCTGCTCTTCCAAGTTCTGGCATCTGAAGAGAAACATCATAAGGCCACACCTTCATTTGGCTAAATATATGGCTTTAAGACCCTAAACTACTCATTTACAGGTTTCTGCTTAAGTTCACAACCACATTTTAAGCATTAAACTTTGTGGTTTGTGAGTTAGCAGGATGTCACCAAAGACAATATTGCTTCTTAGGGTGTTCCTGCTGAGACCCTTGGAGACATCAGGCTGGAGCAGCCCCTGCACCCCACTACCCACAGAGTGAGCCCTGGGTTTGAAAAGCACTGGTTTGCTAATGGCCGGTTACAGGCTGTGCTGTTCCACAAACAGTCTTGTTCTGTCTCTCCAGGCTGTGAATGATATGCCTCAAGGAATGCTGGCTGATAGTTTTTCATCTTCCCCCTAATTTTCTCACTAGAATGTTTAATTAGTGAAAAGTCAATGTATTTATAGGTATAAAAAAGTGGAGGAAAATGTTTTAAACATATGCATGACACATTATATTTAAATCTCATACTCACCAGAGAACTGCACAGTTGCATTTTCCTAGGACAGGATGAAAGTAAAGTGACACATGGACAGCAAATTCTTGGAGATGTTCCAAGATGAAAGGAATGTATGCATGTGGAATTATAAAAGCAGTGTTGCCTGCTACATTTGAATGAGTTAAAGTCTAAGAAGTAAAACCTAAGGAAGGCCTGCAACAGCACAAGCAGAACATATATTTCTATGTACTTTCATTTCTTTTCAGGACTTTGACATAGGCATCATTCACCCTGCCTTACAAGTATGGAAACTGAGGTTTAGGGAAGCTAAAGTGAACTTCAAGTCTAATAAAAGACGTGAATAGTTCTGCTAGCAATTTCAAATTTTTCTTTCAGCACAACTTCAAGGTAATGATGTATTAAAAACGATGAATGCAATATTGTGTATCATAAAACTAATGCTCCTATTCTACTTTGATTGCCAAAATCCTTAATAAACTAGCTCCACTGGAAGTCAGTGAAAGCTAGAAAGAAAACTGGTGGACTCAGGAGAACAAAGGGACAGATAATCAACTGTAAAAGGGCAATCGACCTGTAAATATTAACTGTGACAACATTTAGGGAAAGTGTTTCATAGCTCCATTCAGTAAATTGTGTTGTAGATAAAACAGTTAAATATAAAAGTTATTTTAATCTGACAGTAGTATTACATTTTATTATACTTAATACAAGATTATGCTGAGATGTTATCAGTAAGAACTGGCAACCTAAATAAAGGAAAATGTAAGTTCTTAGTGTGGCAAAAGTATTTTTAATGATTAAGCTTAGAATGCTTTGCTCATTTCTTATGCTGTCAGATGTTAAAGTAAGAAGCACGGTCTCCATTTTCACACAAATTTTCATCAAACATATTTTCTATGATCACAGTACATTTTCAGCATGTTTTTCAGACCTTAATGTGAGTATAAAGGAAGTTTTCATAGTTCAAAATTCATTTAACATGCAAAAATTGATTGACAAAATAATTGAGGAGCTTTCCTCTGGTCTGCAATAGGAAGTGATTAATATTTAATGGAATGTCATATCTAGAGGCAAAGATCAAGAAAAGAATCTAATAGAGTGCTGTTAATGCCTTCTAAGTGATGAATGAGCTCGATTAAAATCAGGAGCTCACGAACGCATACAGTATTAGTATTTGGCAGGATTAATTCATATGAAAATATTTTCAAGGATATATATAACGTCTCATTTCTTTAACATATTTAACATTATAATCAATTTTGGTGATAAAGAACACTAACATTTTACCAAGAGCTATGGGTAAGATATATTACTTTTATTTCAGAGTAAAAAAAATTGAATTGACATTTATTTGAAGGTTAAGAGATACATTCTTCTCTATTTCAAATCTCTATTTTTTTTTTTTTGAGACAAGGTCTCACTTTGTAGTTCAGGCTGTCCCTGAGCTCACTATGTAGCCCAGGCAAGGCTCAAACTCAGCATTCCTCCTGCCTCTGCCTCCTGAGTGCTGGGATGACAGGCGTGAGCCACCACACCAGGCATTGTGGTATGTGGTACTGATTGCTGATGGGCGTGACTTACCATGCCTGGTATTGTTGTTGTGGTTACCGAGAATTGAACCAGGGATCTTATACTTGCTAGACAGGCACCAGAACCACTGAGCTAAATCTCTGGCCCCAAAATTTCTATTCTTTAATTAAAGTATCTAAGTCCATCAAAAATCAAGCAGCCACTACTGTATTGGGCTCATACCTATCTTTTATTTATCTATTTTTTATTTGTTCCTCTTATTATATTTTCCTGTTTCATTCATTACCCTCTTCGGGATCAATCTGGTACATTTTATGATTCTATCTCAACCAAAAATTTGTTAGTTGTATATATTTAATATTTGTTTTCAGTTCTGGGGAGCAAGCCCAGCACCTCACAATTACAGTTAAGCACTGTTCCAATGAACTATATTACATGTATTATTTTTGAAGTGGTCATGAAATTAAAACATATCTCCTTGACTTATTAAAATATGGTGCTTTTTCTCTTTCACAGATAGTTCTACCATCTTCAAACATTTACAGTCATTTACTCTTTGTTCATCTCTTATGCTATTCTCATAGATTTTATTTTATATATATTTTGGATATTGCAAAATATCTTGCCTGTTATTCAGAGTCAATGTCACTTTTTGTTTTTATCCTTTCTTTTGAATTTTATTACTTTAGAAACATGCATTTCCATACATTACTTAGAAACATGCATTTCCATGTGTCTATCTTGGTTAATTATCTTTGCTGCAGAATTCCCTTTTTTCAAATGTAAGTCTAATGATGACAAATTTATTTTTTATGTGTTTGGAATGTCTTTATTTCTTCTTCATCTTTGAAGAACAATTTTACTTCACATAGGACTTAGCATTTCTGCCAAGCTCTTATTTATGTGGGGAAATCCTATGTTGCTCCTTTGAGAAAAAACAACCTTTCTTTTTGTGTTGGAATAGTAATGTACATAATTATCAGTAAGGTTATGCCAATGCTCACTAATACCCCAGAACTCCTTTCTCTTATCTAATTGTAACCTAGTACCTATTGACTAGGCTGTCTACACCCTTTCTTCCCCTTTAGTCTCCTTAGTCTCTGGTAACCACAATTCTACATTCAACTTTTATGAGACCAGTATTTATTTTTAAAAAATTCTACATATGAACAAGATCATGTGGTACTTGTTTGTCTTGGATTGGCTTATTTCATTTAACATAGTGTTCTTCAGTTCCATTCATGTTCTGGCAAATAGTTTCCACTGATTTTTAATGACTGAATAATATTCTGTTTTAGATATATGTACCACCTTTTCTTTACCTATTACTCAGTTGTTGGACTCAAGCAAAAACTTCACTTGATTTAGTTTCTTGGCAGTTTAAATAGTGGTGGAGTGAATATGGGAATGTAGATGTCTCTTTGATGCATCGATTTGATTTCCTGTAGATTTCTTAAATCTATGGTGTTATATACTGCATTAAACTCTTCCCTATTGCTGGGAGAAAATATCTGAGACAGGCAATTTAAAGGAGAGGTTTATTTTCCCAGGGTCTGTGTGTTCAGTCCATACATAGTGGGTGCTGAGGCAGAAACAGCATGGCAGAAGGATGTAGCAGAGGAAAGTGCTCAACTCATGGCTCCCAGAAAACACAAAAATGTGGGAAGATCCGGGAACAACAATATACCCTCCCCAGTCCAGCCAAGTCCATTCTGCTGTTAATTGGATCTAGAGATACTAATTTTGGTCATTGCATTTCTAGTTCTTGAGTTTGCATTTGCTTCTCCTTCATAGATTTTTGTCCTCTAATAAATATATTTCTATTTTCTTGGATTTTGAATTCAGAGGTTCTTCAGGATTTCCTTCAGAAAGTGTGCTCCTAACTCTACTTAAATTAATCTTATCTTATTGCACTTGAGTTCCCTAGAACTAAGATTCATTGACAGACTTTTTCCATAACACTGTTGTTACTCATTCTTTTAAAAAAAATACTGGTTTTATTGCAATGAAACTTTGGGAGGAAAGGAAGACACATGCACTTGGCCTGTCATCTGAGACAAATGTCATCAGGCCATCTACCATGCACTAAGAACTTTATTCTTCTGTGATTTTTTTTTCATCCAAACGTGAGGTTATGTAGAAGAGCCAAGAGGTCATGTGGAATTTCAGACAAAGACCTCATTATAAGTGTTAAAATATTGAACTTTTCTCATCTTACTTGACTGATCTTTTGAACCATTTTATTTGGAAAATTAAAAATGAAACACTTATCCTGTTTTTATACTTATCTGAACTGTTTTATTTTTCACAATGTCAAAGTAAATATAACCCCAAAATTTCCCCTAAAATAACTATTAATATATTTAATGAAAAACTCTTTTCTATATATTTATATATTTATGTCTGATTTTTGACATAGGATTTTGGGGCTTGTTTACAGTGTTATTTATTATATCACTATTCAAAAGAAATGAAGCACCTTCAAATGAGAAACCTTGTATCAGAGAACTAACTGTGATACTGTTTAATACTGCTGAAGGTTCAGTAACAGAGATGGCCACAAGCTATTTTGGTTCACACTGGTTCAAATATTTTCAAAAGCAGTTTGATAATCAAACTCAAGAACTTGAAAATGTTACAACTTCTGGTGCAGCAAGTGCATTTGT
>PVIC010024794.1:0-25766 GCA_004025085.1 Thryonomys swinderianus
GTGTGTGTGTGTGTGTGTGTGTGTGTGTGTGTGTGTGTTCTCTACTATGGAGAGCATGAGAGTGAGAGAAATGTGGATCTGACTACAGACCAAGGACAGGAACCAGTCTTAACTTTAAACCGAATATCTTAAGAATGTGAGTCATGCTTTAAGTTTCAAAGAACTTAATGTGAAGTTTGAAAGTATAGATGTGACCTCAGGCATGGATTAATAGTAGATGGCTAGGAAGTTCCCCCAAGAGAATTGTAAGTAACTAATACCTTTCTTCTGTGAGGGCCAGAGAGAAACCACTCAGGGGTATGTTGTTGGCACAGGAAGAATAAAAAATACTTGTTGAAATAAATAAATAAAATATATACATATGACTGAGAGCAAAGAGGTGATGTGAAGAAAAATATAAAGATAAGAAAAGAAGACAGAAAGAGAAGAAAATAGAAGAGAAGGAAAAGAAGAGAGAAGAACAGTGTAAAACTGATGTAAGTAGTCTCGAGCTCAGTAAGAAGACAGCAGTCAGACACCCACGGCAAAGGCAAAAGGGTCAAAAACAAGCAAATTGGATAAGCAGATTTTGGGAGCTGCTGATTAACTGACACCCTGGGGATATGTGCAGTCTCACCACAGTATATAGTGAATGTTTACATTTAAAAATATGTCTAACAATAAAAGACACATTGCTGTTCATCTCTCTCAAAACACTCCCCCTTCCCTCAAACATATTTATCTCATGGTTCTTGCTGTCTCTGTAGCAGCCCTGCAGTCCTCTCTTGTGAGGGTCTTTAGCTGCACTGCTGTGGTTCCTCGATGTCCTCAATTGCTGTAAAACATTGACTTTTCACGGTCACTTGAACTTTAAAGAAGAGCCAGAAGTTCCACAGTGTCAAATTTGGAAAATAAGTGGATGAGGGCACCATGATATTTTTATAAGCCTGTTCTGTTAGAGGGGAACAGGCAGCAGCATTCACAGTACTTTAGACCACATCTCCTAAAGACACTCATGCAAAAGGCCTTCCAGAACTGTTTCACAGACTGGCAAGAATGGTGGCATAAGTATCAAACGGTGGCAAAAAGGCTGGCATAAGTGTGGTTGAAAGGAGGGAAGGTGTACTGAGGGTAAAGAATGACTGTGTCCTTTATTGTTGTAAGTTATTTGTGTTTCTTCCCACAGTATTGGGTATTAAACTTAGGACCTTGTATTTGCCAGGTAGGGATGGTGCCACTGAACTACATCCCTGGCCTGCACGCAGCCTATCTTTTGATTACCCCCGTGTAAGACGTGGAAGACTAACACATGATCATTCCTATTATTCATGCCCCAAAAGTTGTGTGTCTGCTTCACTGAATCTGATCACAATCATAAGCCATATCCAGAGTATGAAAGAAAATACAAATGGTAACTCGGTTCTGGTTATATTAATACCATTTAAAATTCCAGAGAATCAAAATGGAACAATACAAATCCCTACCCTTTCTTCTCTTCACATCTATAGCCATAATTGGTATTCTTTCAGGTTATGATTTCTTAAAGTTCCTCCCTACTTCTATCTTCAGTTTATCAATTTCAGTGGGAATGTTAGGGATGGGCCTGAAGGTGGAGCAAGAGATCCCTTAAAAGCAAGGCATATCTATCCCTTGGGAGGCATCCCTAAGACTTACTCGAGCAAGTGTTATATCACCATATCTAATGGAAGGGCCACTGCCATTGGAGACCAGTGTTCACCAGATCCTTAGAGAAGGTAAAAACAGGGACTGCCAGAGAACTTCCTGACATGGGACATGGAGCCTGAGCAAAGCGCAGTAAGTCTACACTGAGGACGAGCTGCAGAGAGCTCCTGGTGTCAAATGTGCTTCTGTCCTATCCATTCCCATCTGGTATTATGGTCCCTTGGAGGAAGCGAGCTCAGAACACAGATGTGAATCCAGAGCAGGCTGTGGATCATCAGTAGCCCAGTGCCCTGACCTTGTCCTAGTTTTGCTCTGAGTATCATCCCAAATTAGCAAGACCCTTCTGGTGCCTCATTTTCATGCAAACTCATGGAAAAAAATCCATTTCTGGTCAGCTGGTGTAATCTTAGCAATGCTACTCCACTGTGTCCCCAGGACAGTCCTGTAGGCAGGTGTCCTGAAGATCTTGGGATTTTCTGTGTATTTTTTCTGTGTAGTACAGCGTCACAAAGGGTTCAGATGAATAAACAGTGACTAGATCCCAGCCCTGGGGCTCCCATATTTTGTCCAGATGGCACAGACGTCAGGGAAGGATTTGGAAAAGGCCAAAGTAGGTCTTTCGTTGAAAGAACAGGACACACATGGAAACCATTTCAGGCTTGGGTGGGTGTTCCACCAGATGATTGTTAACTCCTGAGGTTTCAGACACTAGAGGGAATTTGGACCATTTGAGAGTGATATCCTGAACTCAACATGACCATGTCTCAGAGTTATACTTTGATTATAGATCAGTTCTAAACCTAGGTTTCAAAAACTCCTGAGTGTATTTCGCTTATTTTTGTCATCTCCATGAGAACTGCCTGAGTAGCCTATGAGACACATATATCTGGGCCTGTTACCCCAGTAGTCCCTCCTAAAATTTAGTCAAGTGCCAGACATATGAGCAATCACCATCAAGAGAAGAAAAACCAGGTAGATGACACCCATCTTATGGCATATAGAAAAGCAAAGAAAATATTATTGTATGTTGCTAAAGCTTTAGGCTTGTTTGACTGTCAGTGTTATTACAATAGATAACTAATACAATTGGCCTGCTGAGAGTCTAGAAGCTAAGTGAAAAATTATTACATTAGAGAAAGCTTAAAATGTTCCAGCAAGTGTTTTACATTTTCCATAGTGGCTGAAGTGTATGTATGTACCTAAATATGTTTGCTTCTTCAGATATAGCTATGACCAAGAATGTGAGAAAGCTATAGAAGAACAAAGATTAGTACAGGGGCATTATTCTACTTTTGAAAATCAATAATAATTGCTCTTCTAAGCTGTCTTCTAAGTATATAGCTGAACAGACTTCAAGAAACAATACTAGAGCAATGCAGGATGGTGTGAGCCAGATTTAAGTACCCTTACAGTGCAGCATAGGAAAATATAATCTGGAGAAAAATTTAGAGTTCCCAGTATCCTCTTTGGAAGAAGAGAATCTAGGCTGAGCATGCTGAACAAGTAGGATTAGGAGAGAAAGCCTTTTAGTTGGAAATATCCTGTTTCATAAAATGAAGATTGTCTCACTGAAGGAATACAATGACAATTTATATTGTGTCTTTCTAAGTTAAACAAGATCACAGTGTAAGGTATGAATGCAGCCATGGGTTGCATGCTGAAGGCAGACCTTCTCTTCTGCTTTACATCTCCTCTTTTGTTCATTGATTCACAGTTAAGACAGATGATGAAAATATGTGAATTTAAATCTGATTCTACTCCTTGTTTCTATGTGTAACATTCTTTTCATTACATGGTGGACATTTGTTAATTATTTATAGTCTGCCAGCTTGATGGGAATAGGGATACAACTATAACTTAACTTGGTTACTGGCCTCAAGGAATTTGAGATAAATAGGGAGAAAACAATGTGAACAAAATTGTTGATCAACATGACAGCTGTCATATTAGATGTGGGAACCAAGAGCCACTTGGTGTCAGGGAGGCAAGATCAGGTCAGACTTGAACGGGGAAGCTTATGTTAGGCTTCATAGAGAAAATACAATGGATCTAGGTCTTTAAGGAAGAGTTAGAGGTCATCGGGCAGGGCAAGGGATTAGCAATTATTTCCTTCACTGGTCCTAACACAAGCTTTTGAAGGCTTAAACCAATCCATATCAGTTGACTGCATCAGCATTTTCTTATTGTCTGATTAGTTCAGCTAATCTCATCTCAGGGGGGCACTTTCAGCTGCTATTGCTATTATAATATTTGACCGGCTGAATTTGATGTTCATGTTTTGGGTCATTAAGTGCTCACTGAATTCTTGGTGTGGTAGGATATACGGAGGTCACCCATTCTGGTATGTGAGCTAGACTGGGTGGAAGTGCTTTAGTTAGAGCCAAAGGACACAGAGCAGGGGAGACACTGGATTTTAAAACATGAGGCTGCAGAATAGATGCTGAGTGTAAAGCCTGAAGGTAACATTAGAGCAGGCTTAGTTCAGGGCCCTTGGAAGCAGAGTCAGGATGTCTCAAATGACTGAGACAGTGTTCTCAAGAGAAGGGAAATGAGGCAAGCAAGAGGAAGCACAGAAAGGAGCCAAAATCAACCACACTTTCAGTTCAAGTCAAGCTTCAACCTGATCCCAAAGAGATATCTGGAGCATAAATGTGGTGTGGCCACGGTCAACCTGAGGTAACAACAGGGATTTTTGTCTCCCTGCATTGTCATTGGCTGCAGTCCGCTCCTGTCTCAGCTGAAGTAGGAGAAGGCAGCATACATGCCAAATATTTCTATTTAATGTGAGTCAAGTGGTCAGGGACAAATCTTCAGAGAAAAGACAACTGTGCTCAGATAGCAGCAAGGGGATAGATGTACTGACCCAGACAACAATGCCATCAGCAAAGAGGTCATATGTCCAACAGGAAAACACAACGTAAGATACAACCATGAAAAAGAGGATGCTGGTTTTCCCTCTGTGGGTGCTGACTCCATTTCTTTTGACTTTATAAATTTAGCAAGTTGGGCCGGAGGATTAGCTCAGTGGTTCCAGCGCCTGCCTCGCAAGCGCAAGGTCCTGAGTTCGATCCCTGGTAACCACATACAATGCTGGGCGTGGAGACTCACGCCCACCAGCAATCAATACCACATACCACAGTGCCGGGCGTGGTGGCTCACGCCTGTCGTCCCAACACTTGGGAGGCAGAGACAGGAGGATTGCTGAGTTCCAGGCTTGCCTGGACTACATAGTGAGCTCAGAGCTAGCCTGAACTACAAAGCGAGACCCTGTATCAAAAAAAAAAAAAAAAAAAAAAATTTAGCAAGTAACATTTCTGTATCTCAGTTTCCCTGTGCATAAAATGGAAATATAGTAGTGGCTACCTTATTTATTCATTTTGGCAAGAACTAAATGAGCTTGTTCACTCAAAGTTCTGAGATAAATGCCTACCATAAAGCATATATTTACAAGAGACTGCTGTTTTTCTTACACTTCTCATGAAAATCATTTTATCTGTACATTCTGATATTTCCCTGCTGTATTTGGTTCCTAATGGACAATGTGTGACTCACTGCAATGTACAATGCTTTGATTATACAACAAACTTCTTGAGTCCTCAACACACAACATACTCAGAATATGAAAACTTACATCAACAAACAGAAGTCACAAAACAGGTATGCATTGTTCTAGCAGAAAGACAAAGCCATAACAAAGCATTTCCTCATAAAGTGATGATACACAGTAGAAGACATAGCTATTGTTATAGGAAGAAAAGGTATAAAAGTGAGACTACAAGTGATGTTTATTGCTTCTCTTCCTCTTCTCTTTTACTAATGCTTCTAATAATATATAATACTTTTATTACCATTTTGTACATCCAATAAATGTCAGGCATTATATAAGACGTATTCATAGGAAGAAAATGAACAAAGAGGTTTTGATGGTTCCAGTGAAAGAACAAAACATATGCATATTTTATAAGTCTCTGAAAAAAAAATCTTAGTGCAATATTCACTGAGAAAACATCATCTGTGATGCTTTAATTCCTTCCTTCCTTTCTTTCTTTCTTCCTTTCTCTTTCTTTCTTTCTTTCTTTCTTTCTTTCTTTCTTTCTTTCTTTCTTTCTTTCTTTCTTTCTTTCTTTCTTTCTTTCTTTCTTTCTTTCTTTCTTTCTTTCTCTCTCTCTCTCTCTTTCTTTCTTTCTTTCTTTCTCTCTCTCTCTCTCTCTCTTTCTTTCTTTCTTTCTTTCTTTCTTTCTTTCTTTCTTTCTTTCTTTCTTTCTTTCTTTCTTTCTTTCTTTCTTTCTTTCTTTCTTTCTTTCTTTCTTTCTTTCTTTCTTTCTTTCTTTCTTTCTTTCTTTCTTTCTATGGGGTACCAGGTATCGAACTCAAGCCTTTACGTGTTCAAAGTTGGCCTAGTACCACTTGGGCTAAATCCCCAGCCCCTTGTGAAGTTCTAATTTTAAAAAACACAAAAGAAATATATACATCTTAAAATTAATTCTTTTAACATATTGAATAGAAGACAGGAAATGTTAATGTTAAACTATCAGGATAATTGAATATTGTGTATCTGGACAATTATTTTATATAGAACTATGAAAACTGGGCCATTAAAACAGATGAAGGGAAACCCTCCTCTCACATTCAGAGCAGAGGTTCTTGATCTTGGATTCAGATGATTCAGATATTTTGTTAACCGGACAAATTAAGTCAGCTCTTTAAATCACAAAAGGAGAATGCTGAAAAACAGAATCATTCCTTGACTATCTTTGCAGTGTTTTTATTTGTTTGTTTGTTTTATGGAAAATCTGATCATGCTATTCAATATTTAAATCAAGTACCAGATGACATCTATCTTCTGGAAAACAGCAAGACTAGTCTTTTGCAAATGAGAAAAACTGAGGATAATTGAATGAGTCTTGCGTTAGGAGAATTATCCCCACTTATCATAGTTGCATAGTTGTATCATAAAGTAATTTTTTTTTGAGACAAGGTCTTGCTTTGCAGTTCAGGCTGGCCCTGAGCTCACTATGTAGCCCAGGCGAGCCTCAAACACAGCAATCCTCCTGTCTCTGTCTCCCGAGTGCTGGGATTACAGGCATGAGCCACCACTCCCAGCATAAATAAAGTAATTTTTTAAATGTTGTGGAACAGTTTCAACTCTTGTTAATTAGTGCTGAGTCAAAGAATAGTACAAAATGTTAGGGGGCAGATGGCCAAAAAGGTATGAAATATGCTTATGTTCAGTATTAGTTATGAACATATAATTAGAGACCAAGTATGATACAATCTCACAGCCATTTCATTGGCAAATGCTGATAACATCAAGTGTTAGGGAGATGTGGGAGACCACAGTTGATGGAGTATAAATTGAATCAGCTTCTTTGGAGAAATAGCAATATCAGATATGTCAGTTATCCTTCACATACAATAATACTGCATGAAAAACCATCCCCAAATTTAATGTCTTAATACAAGAATGATTATTACTGCTAATGGGTGCATGTATGTATCTGTGATCTGTTAGGCAAGCTTAGAAATCCCAGGTAACTCATGGGTTGGGTTTCGTCTGGTTGAAAACTGGTCCCTGAGACACCTGGTCTCTTCCCTACATGTCTCTCATATACATCTATTACAATCTTTCAGCACATTGAGTGTATTCTTCTTGCAATATGAGAGGTGTAAAAGAGAAAGTTTAATGACACAGAGGCAAACATAAATGCACAATTACTTTAAACCTTCTGCTTACACCATGTTTGCTATCTTCTATTTAACCGAAAGAGGTTGCATGGCCACAGTCGAAAGCAGAGTATATGTCTGTGAAACAGATGTGGAAAAGGCAATGCTATTAGTTACAGCTAGTCAATCTATCTGACATATCAGACAGCATAAAACTCATATCTCTCTTTCCCTAGTGCCTGTTGTGAGGTGAACGGTCTTCTTCCACCATGTGTTCCTCCCACCGAGATGCACTGTGCCACCAAAAGTAACCAGGCCAAGTCAACTGGCCACTGAAAACAAATTGAGAAAGGATATATAGAAGATTCTATGAAAATGAGAGGAAACTCCCATGCAGAAAAGTGATTATTCAGTGATATAAAGAGGAGTGATAAAGTAATACCTAGGGAACAGATAAGAGAAGGAGAAGAAAATGAAAAGGAATAGATGAGGCCAGATTCAATTTTATCTGAAATATGTCTTCAGGGAAATGGGAATAGGGATACAGATGCTGGCAAACTTTTCTCAATTTTGAAATAATCTCAACAACCTATTCACATTTAGATTGGGAGTGTTAATTTTAAAATGAATAAGGTCAAGAATCATCACAGCAAACAAAAGAGATTATATAATAATAAAAGGGTCAAATTAACACAAAAACATGACAACTGTAAGTATATAGATAAACCCAACATCAGAGCACCAAAATATTTAAAATACACATTGAAAGGAGAAGTAGCTAGTGATACAATCCTAAATGGAGAATTCAGAACCACACTTTCAATAACAGAAAGGATATCCAGTCTGAGAAGCAATATGAAACCTCAAGCTTGGCCAGCCCTTTGGACCAATAGTGCCTGAGAGACATGGATAGAACATTCCACTCAGCATAGAACATTCCACTCAGCATCAGCAGCACACACATCTTTTCCAGCACACAGAGAGCATGTTACAGGATAGAGCTTATGTGAGCCATAAACAGCCTCAACAGACTGTGAAACATTGAAAATACAGTAAGTATCTTTTCTGACCATTGTGGAATGAAACTAGAATCAATATCAGAAGGAAAGTTAAAAATGCAAAAATGGGTGGAAATTAGCACACTTTGGAAGAATTCCAGTCATGAAAGTATTACAGTTTTTAAAATGTCTTGAGGCAAGCAAAAACAATCACACATCATAGCAAAACTTATAGGATGTATCAATGGCATTACTGAAAGCAGAGTTTGTAATGTGACATGTCTATATTATAAAAGAAAAAAAGATGTCATGTAAGCAACAAACTCAAAGAAAGGAAAAGAGAAGGTAAATACGAATTTAGTAGAGTGACTCAAATGATAAAAATGAGAAAATAGGAAATAGAAAACAATAGGAAAAATCATTTGAAACCAGAAGGTTTTATAAAAAAAGGCAAACTATTAGCTAATCTAAGAAAAAAGTACATAAACTTTGTAAATTTTTTAATTGAATTCTTTATTGGTACAATTTATATACATCTCAAAATCACATATAACATTGGGAAATTTGTACCAGTATATGCCACAAGTTAATTCTCATTTTTACCCATATCCCTACCCACTCCCCCCTCCTCCCCCCTTATATGTGCTCTTTTATTTTCTTTCTGTATCATATTTATTCCAACTTTGTAAATTTTTGCTCCACTTTTACTTTTTATTGGTACATATTTGCTGTACATAATAATTAAATACCCTGTGTGGAGCTGTTATATTTATGTAACATATATTAATTATTTTTCTCTTTCTTATCTCTTGGTCTTCTTCAAATTTGTAAAAGATCTATGTACCTATTTCCTACTATCTATATTTTTGGTTTTACATTTATGTTTTGGATTTCTCATGTAAGAGATACCATATGACATTTAAACATACGGGTCTGATTTATTTCACTTAACATTATGGTCTCAAGGCGCATCCGTTTCACTACCAGTGATTCAAACTTACCTTTCTTTATGGCAGAGCAGTAATTCATCGTATATACATAGCACACTTCCATTATCCACTGATCTGTTGATAGACCTATACATTGCTTCCAGCTGTTACCACTTGTGCTGCCATAAACATGGGTTTGCATGTATTACTGTAATATGATGTCTTTACCTTTTCTGGAAGATACCTAGAAGGGGAAGAGCTGAGTGGAATAGAATTTCTATTTTTAGGTTTTTGAGGAATCTCCACACTGCTTTAGTATTTGGAGTAGTTTATATTCTCACCACCAACAAAGGAGGCATCGTTTTCCCCTGCAGCCTCTCCAACATTCATTATTATTGATTTCTTGATGTTAGACATTCATAATAGGAGACATTACAATTGATGCCACCGAGATAAAAAGAATGCCGATAGCTGGGCGTGGTGGCTCACGCCTGTAATCCCAGCACTCGGGAGGCAGAGACAGGAGGATTGCAGAGTTCGAGGCTTGCCTGGGCTACATAATGAGCTCAGGGCCAGCCTGAACTACAAAGTGAGACCCTGTCTCAAAAAAAAAAAAAAAAAAAGAATGCTGATACACTTATAAGTAATTATGTGCCAACACATTGAGTAACTAAGAAAAAAATGTGATAAATTCATAGAAGTGTATAATGTGCCAGGACTGGAACATGGGTAGAAATAGAAAATCTTAATAGACTTGGTAATATTTTTTGGTAATCAATACATTAGCCCAGGACCAGATGAGTTCCCTGGTGAACTGCATCAAATGATTAAGAATTAATAATACCAGTGCTTAATCTTCATAAAAACATTCAAAGAAGGAGCTTTCACACTAATTCTATAATATGCACTACAGTGATACCAAAGACAGATCAAGATACTACAAGAAAATGTCAGGCCAAACCCCTGATGAACATAGATAGAAAAGCCCTCAGCCAAATAATAGTAGACCAAGTCCTACAGCACCTGAGAAGGATCACACATTATAGTCAGCTGGGATTTGTTCCTCAGATCCAATATAAGGAAATCAGTTAATGTGATACATCACTCGGTCTTGCTTCGGTAGCTGTATTCCATGGAATTGGTTCCGAAATGGACCAAAGACAGAGGAAGTGTCACCCTCAGAATCCAGCTGGCCAGTGTTATTCTGGGAGAGGTTCAGGAGCCTTTGGGCATTGACTGTCATCCCCTGGGGCCTTGCAAGGAATGATAGTCTCCGGATCTTCCCAGACCTTCAGAGTCGAGATACACGGAGTGGAGCCAGTCAAGCTGGGTTGGAATAGGTCTTCCAGTTGCTCCAGCAGCATTCCCAGCTTTGAAAAACACTACTACCCCCTATTTCCTAATACGAATGTCAACTGCACTGAAGCATGAAGCCCCATGAAAGGTAGTGACGTGTGACTACTCCACTTTTATGGGAGAAATGGGAATGAAATATGAGATATCCAACGCAGATATTTCAATCCGTATTGCACTGAAATATAGTATTTCACAAGTTATGTTTGTTTAATACAAATGAAGATGGAAATTTAAGAACTAGGAGTAGAAAAAATTATTTGCACTTGTTATTTCCACATTCTGAATAGAGCATACATGCAGCTCTTTAGTGGAAAACATCACATAGTTCTTTCTGTCACAGGACATATATATCACTGTCCTTTTTCAGAGTTTTCTAGCAGAATGAGAAGAGACAGTTCAGCTTCAAATCACAGCTTTATTTGCCCTAATGAAATAAAGTATCTATGGAATTTAATGGAATATGCTTCGTAAAAACTAATTTAACTTTTATTCTGGTGGTCACATCTATCAAAGAGTAATTTTCAGTGAAGGTTGGGATCCTGTAAATTTTAATCACTAACTATGTAATTGCTATCAAGTGTATTATAATTTTCTTTCAGATGTCTATTCATATTTTACTTTACTTGCTTTGGGTAATTTTTTTTTTTCTTTTGAGACAGGGTCTCCGTTTGTAGTTCAGGCTGGCCCTGAGCTCACTATGTAGCTCAGGCAAGCCTTGAACTCAGCAGTCCTCCTGCCTCTGCCCCCGAGTGCTGGGATTACAGGTGTGAGCCACCATGCCCAGCACTGTGGTATGTGGTATTGATGGCTGGTGGGTGTGAGTCACCACGCCCAGCATTGTATGTGGTTACCAGGGATTGAACTCAGGACCTTGCACTTGCAAGGCAGGCACTGGAACCACTGAGCTAAATCTCTGGCCCTGCTTTGTGTAATTTTTAAACAGCTTTCTCTCCCACAGATGAATCGATTCTCCAATAAAGCACATATTAGTTGTCTCCTGTTACTATGAACATTTACATATTAGCTTAATGAGTATATAAGGGGCACTAAGTATGTGCTGGGCACTATTCTAGAAAACAGGTATAAATTAGTTATCAAATGAGAGAGAAGTGAGAGTTGCTTATAAGCTGGGGTCAAATCATGTAGAGGTGGAGGCATGGAAAATAATCGCAGTGTTGTAACTTGTCACAAAGTGATAGTGCTATAAATAAAATTGGAGCAGTGGTGTCTGCCTTGAGAATCATTGTGGGGCTGTTATTAGGATAATCAAAGAGGTTCTGATTAGATTCCTCTGCAGGAAGTGAGGCAGGGAATGTGGAGGCCAGGGAGGAAGAGATCTCACCAACTGCTGCAGTGGGGAGAAGGGGGCCCAGATGTGAGGGGAGTTAGGAAAGAAGTGCAGGGGCCTCCCTGGCCAAAGGAGAAGGGGACAACTCAGTGAAGCTGGTCATGTGGGAGCAGTTGACTCTTCTCATGCCCCAAACATTTAGGAAGCAAATTTGTCTTCAAGCCAAACGTTGTGATTCAAACCATGTAACTGAAAGGGTGCCCCATAGTAAAGGGCACATTGTGAAGATCTAAGTATAAAACAATCCCTAGTGATCAACTTCATTTCTTTGGCCCTATGCAAATTATTCAGCTGGTACCAAAATACTATTAAGAAGACTATTTGTATGCCTGCCAGGATTCCTAAATTTTTTATTTGATGTCTGCAATATAACATTTACTGCATGGTCGGGCAAGCCAAAGAGAAAATGCTTGTGTTGCTAAATGAGACCCTCTTCTTTTTAAGAGCCCTCCTGCTCCTCTCCCATGATTATAATGGGATTTAGAAAACATTGGTTCTGGCTGGGCTGAGGCACCAGGCAAGCTGGGGATGAAGGTTACAAAATTGAGGGGTTTTTCTTTCTTTTAATATGAAAATGAATGATGCTTATTTTTATTAGTTATGCTACTGTTTCATTAATATTGTTAATTCAACAAAGCAGAATCAGTGAACACTGGTAACCAGTGATACTAGTATGAGTAATTGAACAAATATATGAGAGAAGAGTATCACAATAGTTTTATAATTTTTTTCTGGAAATGTTTTAACTGACTTTTAAATTTTTATGCGATTAATTAATTAATCAATTTGTTTATTTATTGAGAGACAGGGTCTCGCTTTGTAGTTCAAGCTGGCCCTGGCAAGCCTTGTAGCCCAGGCAAGCCTTGAACTCAGCAATCTTCCTGCCTCTGCCTCCCGAGTGCTGGGATTACAGGTGTGAGCCACCACGCCCGGCATTGGTTTTAAAGGTTTCATTGGTGTATATTAGTGTATGGAATAATGGGTTTCATTTTGGCATTTTGTACATGCATGTGGCGTACTTTGACGATTACCCTTTCCTTACCCTCTTGCTTCCCTCCCTCCCCCTCAGTCCACTTCTTCAATACTGTATTCTCCCTCTAACTGCATGTCATCTTTTAGAATACTTAAATTTTTCCAGGTTACGGGTATGAGAGAAACTGTGAAATTTGATATTCTGAGTGTGGCTAATTTTGTGTAACATGGCGATCTCCATTTCCAACCATTTTTCCTGCAAATGATATTATTTTGTTCTTTATGTTTGAATCATACACCTTTGGGTACTAGTATGTAACAAGCACTTTTGCTGCTCCTGTGGCTGGGTTTTGTGAAAATAGCTTTCATAAACACAAGTGTGCAGGTTTCCCTGCCGTAAGCTGGCTTCAGTTCCTTCAGATGCTCATGAAACAGGTATATGGCTGGGTCATCTGGTAGTTCTAATTTTAGTTTTTTGAGGAGCTTGCATTCCAATTTCCCTAGGGGACATACTACTGTGCATTCCCATGAACAGTGCAGAATAGTTCCTTTCTTGCTCACATCCTCACCAGCATTTATTGAATTTGTATTCTTGATGACAACCATACAGGCTGGGTGAAATGGAGTCTCAATCTAGTTTTAATCTGCATTTCCATATTGGCAAAATACTTTGACCATTCTTCCACATATTTATTATTTGTACATCTTCTAAAAATTGAATTTGAAGCTTTTTTTTTTCCTTAGCCTGGGGTGATCTTCTGAATTTTGGGGAAATCTTTTCAGTGACTTCTTATCTTGAATCCCTAGTGATTAACTTTCAGTGTAAGGTCAGATGTTTCGATAGCGGCAAGTCCGAGAGGGCAAGTCCATGTCACTGTTTGTCTGCAGTTACAGGGACCTCTGAAGGGCCGCGTCTCCTCCACCCTGGCGTCTCTCAGCAGCTAGAACTGTGGAGTCTTTCCTTCTCCAAGCACTTTCTCCAAGGCGTTTGTTCTGTGGAGTGTAGGCTGGATGACGTCGTGCACTCTTCAGACATATCAGGATCTCTAGATAGAGATCCTAGAGCTTTTTAAGCTTCAAAATCCCAGTACTTTTTAAAAGTTTACTGGGGTGTTTTCATCTTACTTCACAAAGAGTGGCTGCTATCTCGGATTTAACCAGCAACAAATGCTGGCAGGGTTGTGGAGAAAAAGGAACCCTTCTCCACTGTTGCTGGGAATGTAAACTGGTACAACCATTATGGAGATCGTGTGGAGATTCCTCAAAAAACTAGGATTGGAGGTTCCATTTGACCCTGCTATTCCCCTTCTAAGGATAACACAAAAGAATTACAAGATTCCTATCATAGCGACATACGTGCACCCATGTTTATAGCAGCTCAGTTTGTGATAGCTAAATCTTGGAAACAACCCAAATGCCCATCGACTCTGGACTGGGTAAGGAAGATGTGTTTTTTAAAAAATGGAGTATTACTCTGCCATAAAGAATGATGAGATGGAATCATTTCTACTCAAATGGGTGCACCTTCAGTACATACTCGTAAGTGAAATAAAAAGGTCACAGATGTGTAAATATCATATATTTTCTCTGATATGAGAAATTAAAGTTATAAATGTGTTCCGAATGCATGATTAATACTGTGAAATAGTAAATATTCAAAGAGTAATGGGGTTTAGGGGTAAATAATGAAGAAAGAAAAAACTTGTTGGTTAAAAAAGGAAATAATGCTTGTGTATATAGAGGTAGGGGGAGGTAGGATAGGTAGGGGAGGGAGAAAAATGAGAATTAAGTTGTGTCATATACTGGTACAAATTCTCAATGTGGAGTGTAATTGTGATGTGTATATATATAATGTAGCAATAAAATATACCAATAAAAAAAAAGTTGGCTGGGGCAGGGCATGGTGGCTCACATCTGTAATCCCAGCACTTGGGAGACAGAAGCAGGAGGATTACTGGGAGTTGGCTATGGCCACTGCCAAGCATTCTCTTTCTCAGCCCACATCCTCACTCCAATTCCACTCATTCTTCTTTAGCTTCCTCACTTAAAAATACCTTCTCTGGACATTTTTCTAACACCCTACAGCACCGACCCCAAACTAAGTCTCTATTGCACATGTACTTTTGGAACTTTTTATCATAAGGGTCACTTTACACTTCCTTGTGACAGTATTTCTTTAATATTTGTTTTCTTCAAACCCTTTTAAAGGTAGCCCTTACAAGATCTATTTACCATGACTTCTAACACCAGTGAGCCAGGTGTCTTACTGCCAAGAATAAAGACTAAATCTCTGTTAAATTATTTCCTTACTTTTTCTCTTAATCAAGTGACCTCTGTACAGAAAGCAAACAGGTACAGATTGAGGTCATTTCAGGCAAATTTGTCTTCTTCAAACAGAGCTTTGTGGTTCAAACTGAAGAAATTGAGAGGACACCTTCTAATAAGAGACACATTATAAGAATCTAAATATTAAAAAGTCCTTATATTCTAGCCAGCTATGGTGGCACATGCACAAAACTCCCAGCACTCTGAGAGATTGAGATAGGAAGATCACAAGTTCAAGCCCAGCCTGGGAAACTTTTGAATTATTAAGACTCAAAAACAAGTGAAGATTAAAAGCTCAGGATGTAGTTTAGGGTTATGACCCTGAGTTCAATCTCTAGTACAAGAACAAGAAACAAA
Organism: Thryonomys swinderianus; assembly: GCA_004025085.1. NCBI lineage: Eukaryota > Metazoa > Chordata > Mammalia > Rodentia > Thryonomyidae > Thryonomys > Thryonomys swinderianus. The sequence goes on from PVIC010024794.1 coordinate 15,612, forward strand.
CCCACACACTAGTTATTTTTTGTGAAAGTATGTTTCGAACATGAGCCTTGCACTGTCTGCAGGAAAACAAAGGTTCTTTCTCCTGCAGGGAATTGTGAGCTTCATGTGGGAAGTAAGTTTGTCTTATCTGCTATATGAAAGAGCAAACACCTGGCACCCAGTAAATATCCAGGAGCCATTTGTTAGGTGGTGTCTTGGTTTTCTTCTTGCCTCTGTGACATAACATCAGGCGCCCTTGAATTAAAGTAGGAGAGGTTTATTTTGCCTCACGTTTGGAAGAGGTTCCAATCCAGTTGGCTGATTCCAAGGCAGGGCCCCATGGCAGTGGAGAAAGAGCTCAGACCCTATCAGACCACTCCGCAGGACTCGCCTCCTCCAAGATGGCCTCACTTCCCAAATCACATTGGGTATAAACTCTTCAGTGGACTAATCCACCAAACATTGTCACACGCCAGGACCTATTCACCTCCACAAAGTCCACTGGTGAGTGCATGAGGCTTTTGGGGGACACCTAAATAGAAACCACAATAATGAATGTAGTGGAAAGGAGAAAATTATTCTAGGAATTTATTTTTCATATGATTCAATCTCTTTAAAGAAGGGAAAGCAGTGCTATGGTTTGTAATTTAAATGTCCCTCAAAGGCATGTGTCCCCAGCCTGTGTTCAAACTGGGAGAATGAGAAACCTTTAGGAGATGGGACCCAATAGAAGAATGCCATGTCATGGACGTGGTGCTCTTGAGGGGAGTTGAGGGACCCAGACCTGGTCTTCCATCGCTCGTTTCCTGGTGGCTGCCATGAGGTGAGCAGTCTTCCTCCACCGTGGTCCTCCCACCATGATGCACTGCGCCACCAAAAGCAACCAGGCCAAGTCAGGTAGTCATGGACTGAAACCTTTGAAACCATAAACCAAAATGAGTGTTTCCTTTTAGGTAGAGTTTCTCAGATGCTTTGCCCCATTGACAGAAAGAAGACTACCACAAACAGAGATTTTTCATTCATTTGTGATGGGGGTGCTAGACAAAAAACTATGCCTGGACCCTAATCCAGATCAATCAGGACAAGAAGAATCTTGGAGACTAGAGCATTGGTTTTTCTCTCTTGAGGCTCTAGTTTTTCATTACTGCTTCACTCATTACCAGCTTTATTTAGCAGCTTAACAGGACACAACTGTATTGCACCACAGTTTTTGGGGTCAGAAATTCATGTACAGCATAGTTGGATTTGCTCCTCAGGAACTCATCAAACCAAAATCAATTTGTTGGAGGAAGTTGCAGTTCCTTCTGGGATCTTGATTCTCTTTCAAGCTCATAGGTTGTTGGCAGCATTTATTTCTTTCTGGTTATATGAACAAAACCCCTGCTGTCTTCCTAACTATTGTCAGGGGACCATACTTAGTTTCAGGAGGTCATTGTCATGTAATCCCCTTCATTTAAGCAACAGAGACCCTTGTCATCATAAACTCCCTTCATGCTTTTGATCTCTCTGACTTCTCTTGTTTGCCCATCTAAATGGAATTCTTTGTTTTTAAGGGTTTGGTGATCGAATGATTAGGGTCAGGCCTATCCAGATAATCTCCCTTTCTGAAAGTCAAAAATGCCACCTACCATAACTTGATCATAGGAGTGAAATCCATCAGATTCTCAGACCTGGAGATTATGCACGGAGTGTATATTGGGGCTATACAGGCAGGAAAAATAATTGATGTACCTTGAGACCATACTCCTAAGTGAAATAGGACACATGAAAATGCTGCATTGTTTCTCTAGTGTGAGAAACTGAAAATGTAAATAAGAACCAACATTGTGAAATAGGAAGAAAATGTTCAAAGGGGAAGGGGAACTAGGCAGGGGCCATGGGACAAAAGAATAAAGGGCAAGGAAAAATGAACCAAGAGGAAAAATTTAAAAAAAAACAAAGCTTATGTAAGTAGGAGGGGTTATAGGGGGGGCAGAGAATGAGAGAAAAATAAAAGAACCAAGGCATATTATGTACAAGTGCAAATTCCAAATAATGAATGTGATCATTTTGTATGCCTAAGGGTACCAGTAAACTCAAAAATTAAATAAAAGTCACAGATTTATAAATTGTTAATTTCTAATTTATGATGGTTATACCATAGGCAAGTTTTAAATTTTCTCCAAATTTTTAATTTTTAAAAATCTTTGAAAATATTAAAATCAGAAACTTCTTTAGTTGCCTGAGGAGAGAAGGGATTCCCCTGTTGCTTTTGTTCTGTCACTACTCATGTCTTTTCTCCCTTCCAAGTGTCAAAATAATTTTGAATGTATTTTATTTTAATACTGTTCCCTGCCTTCACATTATTGATACTGTAATTTGAAAATTCTTCCATATATATGTATGTAACAATGCACAATTTATAGGACTCTTCTAAAGATTAGCAAAGAGAAAACACATTTAAACTTATTTATTAGGCCATCATAACTTTGATAACACCTATCGATCATTTTCAAAGAAAAAAGATCAACAGCTCAGTATCCTACAGAAAATACATAGGAAATGATTCTTTAAAATTGGCAAATAATATACATGCAGGATGTCAGCTTCCCAAACATATGAAATCATTGTTAACAGAACGGAAGGTAGAAATGGAGAGCAGCAGAGTAGCAGAAGGAAATACTCCACTGTCAGGAATAGGTAGAAACACTAGACAGAAACATCAAAATCAATAGTGGAACAGCTGACCTAAACAACACTTTAGACCATATCTACCTAATAGGCTTATGCAGAACCTTCCAGCCAACAGCAAGATATTCTCTCCTTAAGCAGACAGGGAACTTTATCAGAAGTAGATCACATCCAGCACATTAAGAAAATGGAAATCAACTCAAGTGCATTTGAGAACCAATGGTACGAAACTAGAAATTAATAAGAGGATGAAAGCTGGGAAATTAATAAATATTTGGTAATTAAGTAACATACATCTGAACAATCAATAGGTCAGAGAAAAAAAAAACGGAGGGGAATTCAGAAAATATTTTAAAACAAGAGCTGAGTGTGTTGCTCAGCAGTAGTGTACATGCTCAGCATGTGCGAGGCCCTGGGTTCTAGCTCCAGTTCAAAGAGAAAAAAGAAAAAAAAACATAAGAAAATCCCTTGAGGAAAAAACAAAATCTCAGTGCGCTAAAATTTACAGGATGCAGCCAAAGAATTACTAAGAGGGTAGTTTATTTTTTATTTTTATTGTCTTTGGTATTGGGCGTTGAACCTGAGACATCGGTAGTGAGCTATGTCCTCAGCCCTTTTAAAAAATTATTTTTGAGGGCCAGAGATTTAGCTCAGTGGTTCTGGTGCCTGCCTGGCAAGCGCAAGGTCCTGAGTTCCATCCCATAACCACATACAATGCTGGGCGTGGTGACTCACGCCCACCAACAATCAACCAGCAAACAGCACCACATACCACAGTGCCGGAGCGTGGTGGCTCGCGCCTGTCATCCCAGCACTCGGGAGGCAGAGACAGGAGGATTGCTGAGTTTGAGGCTTGCCTGGGCTACATAGTGAGCTGAGGGCCAGCCTGAACTACAAAGCGAGACCCTGTCTCAAAAAGAAAAGAATATTTTTGAAACAGGGTCTGTTTAATGATTAAATTTCCCAGGCTGGGCTTCTGCTCCTGACCTTCCTGTCTGAGTCCCTCAGAGTCCTGGGACTACAAGAGTGTATACTACATGTTTTGATTTTAAGAGAAATCCCAAGTAAATAACTTCAAAAAACCAGGAGCAAAAGAACAAACTAAGTTAACTTTTGAGAATATCATGCTAAGTGAAATAGGCTAGTCACTGAAGGACAAATAGTCCCTGTATACCACAGTTCTGTAGTCAGAGTCATGGGGGGCAGAAAGTGGAATGATTATTGTCAGGTGCTAGTGGAGGCAAACTGGGTGAAAGAGCTTTGTGTTTCTGAAAATGGCTCTGAGACCAGACTTTTCTGTTGAACTACCTTCATTATACTGATATTGATCAATACTAGATTAAAAATTTTAAAAATATGCAAAAATTCTACCCATGTATTAAAAGTTGTTTGCAATGCTCGCTTCGGCAGCACATATACTAAAAGTTGTTTGCAATAAAAAGTAGTAAATAATGTACATCTATATATATTTAATACCATGTCCACATCAGGTTTATTACAGGAATACAAAATTATTTAAACACTTGGAACTAATTCATGTATATTATTTTATCAATGGAATATATCAGAAAAATTCATATAGGCACCTCATTAGATTCAGAAAAGCAGATCATGCGATTTATTTATCTTATTATTTAATCTAGTTTGCATAAAAATCTAGAGAAAACTTTGTGAATTAACATTTAGTTTGGTTACGGGGTATAAGATTATCATTTAAATCGTGTCACATACACCAGCAGCAAATAAAAATAAACCCAAAAACCACAATATCACTTCTACATGTTGAAAAAAACCAAATGCCTAGCTTAACCTAATAAAATATGCATTGTTCCTTTGCAAAGAAAAATATGAGATATTATTGCTAGGAAGTAAGGAGATCAAAATACAAAATTAAGGGCATAATTTTCATGACTAGAGAATTAGTATTGTTAAGATATTAATTCTTGAGTGTCTGTATATCAAACCTATCTATATATTTATCTATTTAGTAAAATAAATTAAATGTTACCAGGTTATTTTGTAGAAATCGGCAAGTTGTTTCTAAAGTTCACATGGAAATATAAGAAGTCAAAATAAAATTATGTTGAAAAGTATTGAAGCATCTACACTAACAAATCTAACTATGCCATCAATATAAATCATAATAAATTAAGAAATAGTGGCACAGTGACAGAACTGACTGGCAGAACAGTGGAACAAAGTAGTCTGCGAGGTCTCATGCCTTAGTTTATTTGATATACAGCAAAAAATAGCACTACAAGCAAGTGGCCCAAATTACTCTATAATAAATAATAGTGGGTCAACTGGATATCAACATGGAAAATACTAATATTGATCTCTACTGTGTCCTATGTATAAAAGTCAAAACTCAATTCCAGGGAATTGTATATCAAAATGTGAATGATAAAACAAGAAAACATCCAGAAGATAACCAGTGGAATATTTTCATCACATAGGTGCTGAATATACTTTCATAAAGAGGACACAAAAATAGTATTCACAAACAGGATTATACATTTAATTATTTATATAGTTAAAAGGATATAAAAGAGAAGCCAGGAATGGAAGAAAACAACTATCACAAATATAACCTCCTAAAAGCTCCTAGCCACAATATATGAAGAGCACTTAGAAATCAATTTACAAACACAACCACAAAATGGGAACATTTGCAAAAATCTTAATAAGATATATCAGTTAGTGAGTTAAAAATCTGACAGACAACAATCTATACACAGCTGCAATTAAATGCACTGACAGTACCAAGTATTGGTGATGATTTGGAGGTGCTAGAACTATCACACATGGCTAGTAAAAATGATGTTAGTATAGTTGCTTTAGAATATGGCTTGATAATGTTTTCTAAATTTTACTAAAGCTATGCACTATTACACTAGGAGCAGAAGAAAGTATGTTAGAAATGTAAATGTATTGCAGTAAATAAAAACGTTCTTAGCAGTTTTTTGATAATGAAGTGAAGGGAAAACCCAGATTTGTATTAACACTAGAGAGGATAAGTTGCTGTACATTTAACCATAGAATAAAATTAAGAAAGTAAAATGGACATATAATTTCTGCAAATGACAGGTGGGTTAATTAACTAAGATAATGTTGAATGACATTAGTAAGTCATAAAATGTATTATCTTGTATGAATTTCAGAACCCAGCAAACTATTGCATGATGTTAGGAATCAAAGAGTTGCTACTCACACACCAGGAGGTGCTGACATTGGAGGCTGGGGCATGAGGTGGATTTGAGCAAAGTGCTTATGCCTGTAAGATCTTCGAAATAATTCCTCAAGCTATACTCTGTCCACATCTTATATACCTATTACACTTAATTTTTAAAAATAAATATAATTACTGCACATAAGATACAAAAAATGGGTAGATATTAAAAGTCTTACTTGAGAAACCTTGCATTTTAAAATATGCCTTTACGGTTCTGGAAGGGAAAAATTGGGGAGCTAGAGTTTTAAGAAACAAGATACTCATTCCTGTGAATTCTCATTAAATTCATCTTTTCTACACATTTCTAAAGGAATCCAAGAGAAAAAAATTCAAAAGCCTTTAGAAACTAGAACCAAACAAGGAGAAAAATGAAAAGAAATATGAAGAAGACAGCTTGCTTATGGCCTGGAAGCACTTTATATCATCTAACAAGTAGCATGATAAGGAAAGTGGATGCTTTTAGCAATGTGATAAAACACAAATTCTTTCTGACAACAAGAAATAGGAATAAATGCAATAAAATTCTCCAAGAGATTTACAAAGTAGTATGAGAAAATCAGGTTACATATTTGAAGCAAAATGAAATTTGTCATTATCTTGAGTGGGTGATGGAATGTAACAGAATACATTTGACACTGATGTTGAAATCCTCTAGTGACTGAGATCAAAAGATATAGAGCCACCTCCTTGGGAGTTCAGGGACACCATTGATTTCTGCTTAGCCATTATATTTTTAATATTCTCTATTAGCTCATAATTGTTAGAACCAAACTATAAATGAAAACTCTGAGGATTAAAAAAGGAAAAAGCTTAAGTATATAGGTGTTAGGAGGTTTGGGAGGCCAGGGTAGTGGGAAAAAATTAGAAGATAGTCATGCCATGTACTGCTACAGATCTTGATGTTGATTGTGACCACAACGTGTGTATAAAATGTACCAATAAAATCAAATTTTAAAAAATGTTACAATATATTTTGTAAATCAGACTACGGATGCCACACAACTTACTTAACATTGTCAAACAGTGCAATGATTGACAGATTCTGATGAGTAGGGGGAACGGAGGCTGTGAAGGACAAGAATGAAGTTGTCAGAACAGAAAATCTCATCTATCTCAGTGCATCTCATCACTTACAGAAGCTGAAGTCTGAGGAATCAGAAATAGAGGTCTTCCTATAAGATTGAAGCTATTTAGAAATATAATGAAAAATGTAAAAGATGAAGAGAGAGGGTAGGTAGGAGCAGTATAGAAAGATATGCTATCATAGAACCTGACCAGACAGTGAGTAACACAGATAAATTCAGATGTAGAGGTTCAGATATCTTACTTAGTGTTACTTTTAAAAGGCCTGAAGTAGAACTAGTTAAAACTTGTTGTCTATGAAAAGAGGACATGAAGGATTGAGATAAAGATAAGAGGATCATCTCATTTTGACCATCTCTTTTTATTTTATATTTCATTTCCCCATGTTTGTATTCATTACATTAAATTAATAACTAATAAAATCCCTTAAGTAAGGCAAAATATTTGTTAAAGCAATTTCTAGAAATATTAGAACAGTTTAAATAGGAGTCCATACACATAATTCATGCTCAGAGTCTCATGTTAATGACCTTATTTTGGCTCCACTATAAAGCAGTCCTTGTTTTGCCTGATATTGGGGTTTGCAAAATCACCTAAACTTGCAGCTTGTTCTTCATGGACATGGGTTTTTTTCCCCCATGACCTACAATCTGGTTGTCCTGTGACTTGCTATGGCCCATGAAATAGTAGCAAATTTGATGCAAGAGGTAGGCATCAGAATATATTGTTGTTTACCCTCTCTTGTGCTCTTGATACCCAAGACATCTTGTGAAGAATTTGGAGGTCAGCTGAATGATGAGAGGCACGTGGTCCCTGAAGGCTGGGTGACATCCACAGTGTGAGACCAGTTCAGCAGAGACCTGAGAGCTTTCTACATGCTCCTGAACAATCCTGGCCTTTTAATTATCCTCTCTCCAAATACTGCAAATATTAACAAGATCTTGTTCTGTAAGATCCTTGAATTGAGTAGAAAAAAAGATTGAGTGTATACTTTGGTTAGTTGTATATATTTAATAAGTATACCTTATTAAGTGATGAGATTTTCAGGACACAATACATATGGGACTTTCTCTTCATAGTTCAGCGCTCTGTGTCAGGAAGGTTCTTGCTAAAAATTCTTGTTCCTATTTAGGCTCTCACAAATCTACCCAGGATATACTTTGTAATGCTTTGTACATCAAACTTTTCTTGACATACTTCCAGAACTAAAAAGGACTCCTGGGTAATTGAACTGTTAATCAGTATTAGGTTTTGTCAACTGTTAATTTCACAGTGGAACATTAGTTAAAACTCTTTTTGGTAACTATCAGAGATAAGGATTTGCTGAAAAAATTTCAAGTACATCAATGAGTGTTTCCAAGAATTTTCACAGCTTCAGAGATAATGAAAATGAGATTGTTTTAGGAATTAATCAAAAATTCTCTTCAAAGCATAGATTTGAAGTGCAATGTATGTACTTAAAAGATTGTCAAATGAAAGAAAATGTTAAAGGGAAGATTTAACAACCTAGATTCACTACAGTAAACAAACAAACCAGAGGTTGAGGCTGTAACTCAGTGATGGGGTTGATTGATAGCTGTGCAAATATGGGAGGAAATCTATATTAGATTATTTAGGTTTCTGACAATCAGTTCAAGGAACAAAAATTTTATCAAGGTGCCAAAACAATTCAATCTGTATAGTTTTTTTAAATGATGCTTGAACAACTATATTTCCATACTGTAACATAAAGTATTTAAACCCTTTCTTGAAAAATATATAAAAACTTAAAGTATATACCTAAATGTAAGAGAGAATATCAACTCAGATTTTAGCTAACAGAGAAGAAGAAAGTATAGAAGCGAGAAATCTTCAAAGCAGAGAGTCAGACTAAGTAATGCCTTCTTAAAGTCTTTCAAGATAAAATATCAAAGCATAAGTAAAATAAAAACTTCATAAAGTTAAACACATTTGTGATACCATGAAGAAAATCAGAAGACAGCTTGCAGAAAAAGTTCATATATGTGATAAGGATGTAGTATCTGGAATAAATATATATGGTAAATATATGGTATACATGTGGTACCTTCATTCACAAACTTAACTTGTTCTACAACTTTGGACAAGATGGCTACATTTTTGTCTGTGTGGGAAAGGTGGCCAAAGTCCCATTTGTCACCTGAAACAGAGTTTGGAATACCAAAATTTTGCCAAATGTTTCTGTTTCCAAAACAAAAGGGTTCGTGAACCATGTGAACTATATATATAACAACCAAAAGCCAACTCAGCTAAAACCAGTATAACTTCTCAGTAGACCTTTGTCTAAATGAAGTGCAAATGGTAAGTATATGAAGAAATGCTCCAAATTATTACCCATGTGAGAAATGTAAATCAAAATTATAGTGAAATACCGATTCATACTCTCTTGGATGCAATCATCAAAAGACAGGAAATTACAACTGTTGACAAAGATATTGAGAGAGTCAGCTCCCCATATATTCCTGGGCAGAAGCACAGCAGCTTTGGAAAGCAACATGGCAGTTCAAGTGTTTTTTTTTTAATTTAATTCTTTATTGGTACATTTTATATACAGCTCACAATCACACTCAACATTGGGGAATTTGTACCAGTATATGACACAAGTTAATTCTTGTTTTTAACCCATATCCCTACACACCCACAAGCCTCCACTCCTTATATACATGCTATTTCTTTTTCTTTCCACATTATATTTGTTCTTTCCCCTCATTATGTTCCCCTACCACATTCCCTTTGAATATTTCCTGTTTCACAAAATCTATCATACATTCTAGAACTCATTTACATCTATAGGTTCTCATACCAGAGAAAAGATATGGTGTTTACATATCTGTGACCTATTTAATTCACTTATTGGTGTGTCCTCAAGGAGTGTCCATTGGCACATAAATGACTGAAACTTGTTCTTTATGGCAGAGTAATATTCCTTTTTATAAAAAACAATCAAACACGCATATCTTCTTTAACCAGTCTCCATTTGATGGGCATCTGGGTTGTTTCCAAGATAGGGCTATTACAAACTGAGGTGCTATGAACATGGGTGCACATATGTCTTTATGATAATGTCCTCAAGTGGTTTTTAAAAGTGGTTTTAAAAAGTTACCATATGACTCAGCAAGTCTACTCCCAGCTACATACTCAAAAGAAATGAAAGTTTAATGCTGGGCCTGGCG
>PVIC010024795.1:0-25762 GCA_004025085.1 Thryonomys swinderianus
AAAAAAAAAAAAAGAGTATGTTCCCTTCTTCTGTTTATGGGGCAAGTTTATAAAATATTAGTGTTATTCTTCAAATGTTTGATAGAATTTACCACTGAAGTCATGTGAGCTTGGGCTTTTATTTGTTGGAAAATATTAATTACTATTTTAGTTTTTTTCTTACTTACATGTCTGTTTAGATTTTCTATTTCTTTATTTTGAGACAGAGTGTCGTTTTGTAGTTGAGGCTGGCCCTGAGCTTACTATGTAGCCCAGGCAAGCCTCGAACTCAGAAGTTCTCCTGCCTCTGCCTCCCAAGTGCTGGAATGACAAGTGTGAGCCACCATGCCTGTCATTGTGATATGTGGTACTGATTGCTGATGGGCATGAGTGACCATGCCAAGTATTGGATGTGATTACTGGGATTGAGCCAGGGACCTTGTGCTTGTAGGCAAGTGCTGGAACCTCTCCGTCCAATTTTCTGTTTCTTTTTGAGTCATTTTGATTTCTTTCTAGGAATTTGTTTAACTTTTGAATTTATTGACTTCAAGTTATTCACAATACTTTGTTAAAGTCCTTTAAATTTCCATAAGATCAATGGTAATACCCCCTTTTCATTCTTGGCTTTGGTAATTTTATATCTTCCATCTTTTTTCTTGGACCAGTCTAGCTAAAGGTTTATTATTTATGTGGATCTTTTCAGCAAACTGATTTTTTGTTTCATTTTTTAAAAAATTTCATTAATTTTCTACTTTAATCTTATTTTCTGATTTCTGCTTGCTTTGGGTTTAGTTTGCTTTTTTTTTTTTTTGAGACAGGGTCTCACTTTGTAGTTCAGGCTGGCCCTGAGCTCACTATGGAGCCCAGGCAAGCTGCCGCGAACTCAGCAATCCTCCTGTCTCTGCCTCCGGAGTGCTGGGATGACAGGTGTGAGCCACCACGCCCGGCATTGTGGTATGCAGTGTTGATTGTTGGTGGGTGTGAGTCTCCATGCCCAGCATTATATGTGGTTACTGGGGATCGAACTCAGGACCTTGCGCTTGCGAGGCAGGCGCCGGAACCTCTGAGCTAACCCTCTGGCCCCGCCTTTTCTTTTTTTTGATTTTGACGTGCTATATAGTCCAAACTTAGCTCTTTTTCAGGCTTGACGTAGACTTGTCAACTGTCAGTGGACTGATGGTTTTCTTCTAATATAGTAGGGCCGTGGATGTAGCTTAGTGGTACTGCCACCTGCTTTCTGATACAGTATCCTCTGGTGAAATATTTGGAGCCTCCAGGAGGGCCCAGTTCAGAAATAGTAGGGGTGACAAGTGGCCTACATTACTCACAGGGAAGGAGCATGGGCTAGACCCATAGTGCTTGGCATCCTGGATCCTGCCTGCTCCAGGGCAGCGCTGGGTCAGCAATAGTGCAGGGCAGAGCTTTGAACTGGAGTTATGGGGGTGGTAGCACATGACAGACCAGAGCTCCCCAGGCTTCTGAGAAAAATTCACTGTTCAGGAGCTAGGGGAGACAGCTGACCCCTCATAGACTTCAGATTTCTGAATGACTTTCAGGGCTTTGAGCATACCTATGTTGCCTGTTGAGAATGAAATTCTAGGGATTTTTTTTTTCTTTTGGGGAGGTACTGGGGATTGAACTCAGTACCTTCTAGCAAGGCAGGTGCTGGAAGCACTGAGCTAAATCCCCATTCCCATGAATGAAATTCTAAGTGGAGATTTAGTTCCATTAAAAGACAGATCCCTGCTGGGCATGGTGGCTCATGCCTGTAATCCCAGCACTTGGGAAGCAGAGACAGGAGGATTGCTGAGTTCAAGGCTTGCCTGGGCTATATAGTGAGCTCAGGACCAACCTGAACTACAAAGTGAGACCCTGTCTCAAAAAAAACAAAAAACAAAAAAAGATCCCATAGGTAAGTAATATTAAGGTGGGAAGAGCTCTGAGCAGTGCTTGGGCCTGTGCTGGCTATTTACATATTGTCTTTTATTTTTAAACAAGGAACAATAGTTTCTGTCTGGAACATTGTTGTGTTTAAGGTACATTTTAAGTGCTATATAAAGCCATTAAGTATTGTACACATGTAAGTGACCATTAAAGGTAGTAAGTATAGTGATAGGGGTCTGGAACAGTCTGAGCATGTCCAAGTAGCTGTAGCATTACATCATCATCCTTCAAGGCGTAGGAATGTACATCTGACCCAAATGGAATTGGTAGCTTCAAAAGCCAGGAGGCCCATTGTTTGCTGATGTAATCATCATATAGTGTGGGGGTGGGGGAAAGACTAAGGAAGGCTGTCAGAATAGCTCATATATGAAGCAGCTGTCCCTATTCATTCCACACCCAGGAATTTTGGCCACATCATATTACTTTAATTCCAGAAACAGCTGGCTCTTTCTTGGAGGTTGTTGTTACAGCAAAGTAGTAAAGTCCAGCTTACTTTGGAAGAAAAGACTGGGCCCTTTGGGGTCCAGGGCCCCACTACTTTCCCCACCTTTTCACTAAAGCTAAAAAAAATCTTCCTTGCTTTCCACTAGGACAGCAGACCAGAGCAAAAGATCAGCCAAACAGGAGAGGTACTAATTTGCCCTATATAGATAAATCAAATCGGCTAGAGGGCAGAGAGAGACAGAGATTGGGAGGGAAATAGGGACGGAGTGGGAGGGAGAGAGAGAGACACATACACTGAGACTAGAGGGCAAATAGCAGAACCCATTCTAGGATATTGGGAAATTGCATTTCAGAAAAACAAAGTCCATTAGTTGCTGTGGTGCTAGAATCCTGAGATGAAAGAGTTTCATTATCTAATGGGACAGGAGTAGGGGGGGAAATGCTGTTCTGTAACAATAAAAGACCTATTAACAAAACAGAAATTGCTTCTTTGAGGGTATCTGTTGTCATTGTGTATTATCTGAGACTACTCTCCATCCTTAACCCTCATCATTACCTGCTCCCATATCTTAAAAGTTAGTATATTTAGAGTATCTTGGCAAAAGACAAAAGGTATTAATGGCATATCTTTCTTACTGTTGTGTGAATTCTTTAAAATCATAGGCTGTCTGATGTTGGAGAAAGGGAAGAGGTGTTTAAAACCAGATTAACCAAGATCTGAATCTGTGCTGACATTTATTTTCTGTATGACTAACTTTGGAGCTGTACTTTCCTCAGGTGCAAAATGAGAATAATCATACAGTGATACCTCATACTTATTAATTAATTGTCCCTAATGGTGTGAGGATACCAAAATCGATGAGTACCAAACTAATTGTTTTGGCTGGAAAGGGGAGCAATTTGAGAGACAGTGGACACTGACAAGTTCTAGCTTGTGTGTGGAGTACCAAACAAATGCCAAATACTGAGACAATTTTAATGTTAAGTGTGTCAAGTACTTAACTAAAGTTTCAAAGCAGTCAAGTACCAAGGTAAAACTGTACTTGATGTGGTTATGATGATGCTGGTAGATGGGGGATTTGATCTGGATTGGTATTCAACTACAGCTGACTGAAGTAAATTCTGAAACTGTTTTTTTTTTTTTTTTTTGAGACAAGTTCTTGGTAGGTGTTGTGGGTGTCTTTGAACTCAAATATGTAGCCCAGGTTGGCCTTGAACTCATAGTAATCTTATTGGCTCAGCCTCCCAAGTGCTAGGATCATAGATGGGCGCCACTTTACCTGGCTTCTTTCCCATTTTGTTTCTTCAACCAGACATACTTGTCTTTGGTCCTAAGGCATCAAAAGAGAAGCCTTAATTTCACTCCTCCTTAAGGCAGTAGCAGGGACAGTTACAAAGATGGAGCTATTGGGTTGGGGATCTAGTTCAGTGGTTCTGGTGCCTGCCTCACAAGCACAAGGTTCTTCTGATTTGGATACTTCATACCAAAAAAAAATCCCAACAACCAAAAAACCACTCTCTATAAGATGGAACTATTACGTATAGTGAAAGATATGGGAAACGGATGAGAGTTTGCTGCAGGAACAGTGACCTACCTGTTATTCAGCATTTAAAAACAAAGAGAGGGCTGGAGATTGAGCTCAGTGGCCTTGTAAGTGCAAGGTTCTGAGTTTGATCCTGGTAACCACATATAATACTGGGCGTGGTGACTCATGCCCACCAGCAATCAATACCACATACCACAGTGCTGGGCGTGGTGGCTCACACCTGTAATCCCAGCATTTGGGGATTGCTGACTTTGAGGTTTGCCTTGGCGACATAGTGAACTCAGGGGCCAGCCTGAACTACAAAGCGAGACCCTGTCTCAAAAAAACAAAACAAAAGCCGGGCGTGGTGGCTCACGCCTGTAATCCCAGCACTCAGGAGGCAGAGACAGGAGGATTGCTGAGTTCGAGGTTTGCCTGGGCTACATAGTGAGCTCAGAGCCAGCCTGAACTACAAAGCGAGACCCTGTCTCAAAAAAACAAAAACAAAAAAACAAAACAAAACAGGGCCAGAGATTTAGCTCAGTGGTTCCGGTGCCTGCCTCGCAAGTGCAAGGTCCTGAGTTCAATCTTGGTAACTACATACAATGCTGGGCATGGTGACTCATGCCCACCAGCAATTAATACCACATACTACAGTGCTGGGCATGGTGGCCTGTAATCCCAGCACTCGGGAGGCAGAGGCAGGAGGATTGCTGAGTTGGAGGCTTGCCTGGGCTACATAGTGAGTTCAGGGCCAGCCTGAACTACAAAGCGAGACCCTGTCTCAAAAAAAAAACACAAAAAACAAAGCAAAACAAACAAACCAAAACAGAAAGAGAACAGTGATTTGGAAGGTCGGAAACTTAGTAACTAGAAACTGAGAGACATCATGAGCTGAGGTCCCAGTTTGGTTTTGTGACCCACTTGTTAAGTGTTCCAGTCAAGCACTTTCTTTTTGCAGCCTCCACATCCTCATCTGAAAGTTAATTTCATTAGGAGGTGTTTCTCCAAGGTCCTGCTCATTGTCCACTCTTTTCTGGCTTTCAAACTCTGTTATTTCCCAGCTTTGCCCTTGGTATTGAGGGTTTTATTGTCAAGAAGACTTCAGCCAGGTTTTTTCTAGTCTTAGAGTATTTAGAGTCGTCTTGAAACCATAATCACCAACCACCTAAAACCATTCAGTTTTCAGCTCTAGAAAGATGTGTCTTCGTCCACCTCATCTAACCCCTTATTTAACGCTGAGGAGTAATGAAGCAGGGAAGAAACATGGCAGAGTCTGAAACCAGCTCCTGCCAATACTAGCTTAATCTTTCTGAGCCCAACAGTATTGTCATCTGAATGTGGGGATAGTGATGTAGAATAGGCATAGGGAATTATTATTCAAAAGAGGAAGGAAAAAAAATGGGTCTCAGAAAAGAAGTCATGACCTAGCTTTGAGCTCAGACCAGAACTCAGGTCTCTTGTGTCTCATTTTCTTCTAGAGCCAAGGTCAGTTGCTCCTATGTGTATGTAGTAGCAAAGATTGGAACTGAAAGCATGTCAGCTTTCTTAACATCTCTGCCAACAGCTCCTCAAATCCCCTGTGGCGTGTGTCAGTAACACAGCCTGTACTTGTTTTGGAAACAAGTGCTCCATAAGCACTCTTGTTTGATTTGCTTTGGCTGGTACAAGATCCAGATGCTCTTAGAATAAAATAGCACAGCAGATTCTCCAAATCAGCCCGCTCCTATTCTGATCCACTCAGTTCTGATCTGCTGCCTCCTGGGATTTGTTGTGTTTTGAGTCTTCCCTACCTGATGAATCACATTTGGTCTTCTTTGCTAGTTTGCCTTTTCCCCCTCAAGTAACGTTTCTTTTATTCATACTGTGTATCTGATATTGTGGTAGGTACTTGAAATAGATTAGCTCCCTAATCTTTCTAACTCATTAAGTTAATAATAGCTCCAGAGGAGAAAGCCTCAGCTGAAATAAGTGGATTTATTGAGGTCATATATAGAGTCTTTGAAACAGCTGGCATTTGAACTGAGCCTCCTGACCCTGTAGACTGAGTTTATCCCTGAACACCGTACTGCCTACCTGGCCTCTGGCTAACACCCTTTGGGAGGGTGGAGTCTTCACAAGTCCCCAAGAACTGATGTGGGTGGCTGGGAATAATAGAAATATCTTCTGTGGCTTTGGTACATTTTCTCACTGCTTTCTCCCAAATCACCTCTAGAACCCAGTTGTGGGGTCCAGAGATCCAAGCACTGAGAGTTTTCCATCTTCAATTGTTTAAGCCCCCCCCCCCCCCCGCCCCGTTCCTGGCCAGGCCTTGCTGCACTTCCTTAGATAAAAACCAGTTGCAAAAGGGTTAGGCCCTCCTTTGAGCCCCTCCCTGCACATTGTACCCCTCTTCATTCATTCATACTCAACGGTTAGAGCCTTCTTAATGAGATCCCTTCTGATGATGTCTTCTTAGGCATGAGAGGAGATAATTTTATCTCTATATTTCCCTGAGTACCGTTTGCCATAAAAATCATGGGATTTTAGGATATTAAGAGTTAAAGGCTGGGCATGGTGCCACAGGTCTGCAATCCTAGCACTTAGGAAGCTAATGCTGTAGGAAAGCTGGGAGTTTGAGTAATGCCGTAGGATAGCCAGGAGTTTGAGGCCATCCTGGGCTACATAGTGAGTTCAAGCCCAGTCTGAACTACATAGTGAGACCTTGCCTAAAAAATATGAAGAATTAAGGTACCTTAAATCACAGTCAAATTTACTGCGGGACCCTTTATTTAAACATGTAACATTCAAACAACTACTCTGGTTGAAGCAGCAGTAGTAGGCCTAGTGGCTCAGCTTCCACACTACCCTTACCAAGAACAACCACTGAGACAAATTTCTTAAACTTGAAGAGTTCCTAAGAACATAGTTTATAAAACAGCACTAACCTGGACCAACTTTCTTAATCTGTAATTGTGAAATCGAGTCTAGAAAAGGGTAGTAATATGCCCAGGATTACCCCAGAAATAAGTGGTGGGTGCCCCGACTCTCAGCACAGTGCCTTTCTACTACATGGAGCTTTATGTGATTGTGTCCTTTAAGTGACCATCTGTAACATTTCATTGGCATTCCGTGCCAGGGTCTTAAGCTCCTCTTGACTTCCAGTGTCTGGTTTCAGAGAGGTAGGCAGCCGTGTGTGTGTGTGTGTGTGTGTGTACACACACATACATATGTATATAATAGAGATCTCTATAAGATATATACATATATATGTGTGTACACACACACACACACACCGTTTGGACATGATTCTCACATAGAGGAAGTGTGTGTCAGTTTTATTTAACTATTAATGTGGAAACGAGTACAATAGCTAAGAGATTATTTAAATTCTTAGTTGAGAAAGGTTATTGTGCTAAGATTGCTAAATTAGGCCTAAAATTGGTTAATGTCATACTAAAAAGGTAACCTATGGAGTTACCTTGTTTTTTTTTTTTTGAGACAGGGTCTCGTTTTGTAGTTCAGGCTGGCCCTGAGCTTGCTATGTAGTCCAGGCAAGCCTTGAACTCAGCAATCCTCCTGTCTCTGCCTCCTCTGAGTGCTGGGATTACAGGTGTGAGCCACCACGCCCAGCACTGTGGTATGTGGTATTGATTGCTGGTGGGCGTGAGTCTCCACGCCCAGCATTGTATGTGGTTACTGGGGATCGAACTCAGGACCTTGCGCTTGCAAGGCAGGTGCTGGAACCACTGAGCTAATGCTCCGGCCCCAGAGATCTTTTTTAGTTCAGTCTCTAATACTAGAAACCCAGAGACATTGTGCTAAATGTTTTAGCATGTCAATATGCAGTTATTTCAAAATAAAATTTAAAAATTCTTTAAAGTAAGCACTAGTCTCAGTTTTATAGTTTTGTAGTTTTTTTGTTTGTTTGTTTTTTAGACAGAGTCTCGCTTTGTAGTTCAGGCTGACCCTAGCTCACTATGTAGCCTAGTCAAGCATCAAACTCTGCAATCCTCCTGCCTCTGCCTCCTGAATGCTGGGATTACATGTATAAACCACCATGCCTGGCCTTTTTTTTTTTTTGAGACAGCTGTGTAGTTCAGGCTGGCCCTGAGTTTACTGTGTTCCCAGGCTAGCCTCAAATTCACAGCAGTTCTCCGTGCCTCTGCCTCCTGAGTGTTGGGATTAAAGTTGTGAGCCACCATGCCGCCTGGCATTGTGGTATGTGGTACTGATTGCTGGTGGGTGTGAATCACCATACCCACCATTGTGGTATGTGGTTACTGGGGATTGAATTTAGGACCTTGTGCTTGCTAGGCAGTTGCCTGAACCACTGAGCTAAATTCTGGCTCTTGTGTTATTCTTGTATATAGTTTGAGGCCAGGTTAGGATTTAGTAGTGTGTAGACAAGTATTTGACTGAATTGTGGTTGCCTACAGGTCATCTCTATCTTTCAGGATATAAGGTTCTGTCCTCTGTTCACTGCCGCAGAGTTTAGACAGCCCATTCTTTGGAAATGCATAGTTCAAATCCCTGCCTGCCAGTTACTAATTATATTCCTTAATTCTTTCCTTCCTTCTCAGAGCTGTAGTTTTATTATCTGTAAATAGTGCCATTGATATCTACTTTTGTGAGATAGTTGTCAAGTAATACCTGAAGTTTACTCGGATGAATGATTGGTTATCTATTGCAGTTAGCTCTATGAAGACTAACATCCCTAGAGATGGCAGTAAAGTCAAGGCTTCTGTGAATCTCTCATCTGTCTTTATCCCAAAAATTACTCTGCATTCCTAATTGCTTTTTCAAGCTCAGTCTCTAGAAACATTGGGCCAAAAGAAAATGAGCCTCTATAGGCCAGAGTATATAGCAGGCACCATCGTGTAAGCAGAATTGTTGTCTAACCGATATATAGAAGGAAGGCAGGTACCTCAGGCAGCAGCTGATGAGCAAAAGACTTCTCTTTTTTCCCAATAAATTGGTCCTTGGGGATCCTAGCTTTGAAATTCTAATTGACAGAGGAAGGAAAAGATTCATTAGGGTCTGGACTCATTAAAATGCTCTGCTGCTCACCTACAATATATTCTTGGCATTTCATCAGGAGGGATTAAACAAACCAATGGGCTGGGAGGCTGCTGGCAGCAGAGCCCTATGTGCCTAATGTTACTGAGGACTGCTGGTGCTGGGCATCTTACACTGTGGAATATACAGCTGTCTTCAGAAGCACTTTAGCCCTGGAACTAACCAGAGTCTTAAGTTTTATGTTCTGCCAGCACTGGAACAACCTTTTGAGATCACTCATAAATGATAAGATCATTAAGCACAATAGTGATGGACTTAGAATCAGTCAGGCCACTAACTTCCAGGCCAGGAGCATTTCTCGTGAACTCACTTTGGATTTCTTGACCCAGTGTTTCCATTTATTCACTTTTTTTTTTTTTTTTTTCCCCTTTTTGGAGACTGGGTCTCGCTTTGTAGTTCAGGCTGGCCCTGAGCTCACTGGTGCCCAGGCAAGCCGCCGCAAACTCAGCAATCCTCCTGGCTCTACCTCCTGAGTGCTGGGATGACAGGCGTGAGCCACCACGTCCGGCATTGTGGTATGTGGTGTTGATTGTTGGTGGGTGTGTCTCCACGCCCAGCATTATATGTGGTTACCGGGGATCGAACTCAGGTCCTTGCGCTTGCGAGGCAGGTGCCGGAACCACTGAGCTAACCCTCTGGCCCAGTCACTTTTTTTTTTTAACTTTCCTTTTCCTTTCTTTTCTTTTTCGAGACAGCGTCTTACTGTGTACTTTAGGCTGCACTTGAATGCACTGTATAGCCCAAGCTGGTCCTCATCTAGCAGCAGTCTTTTTGCCTCTGACCTCAGAGTCTTGAGATGGAGGCTTGTGCTACCATGAGTTGCTTCAGTCAACTTTTAAGCACAGTCTGTGTGCCAGGATTTGTTGATAAACAAGAAAGACTTGGGGCAAGGTAACATACTTGATGCAGTATTAATTATCAGAGGTTGAACAAGAATTACCTTAGGATAAAAGTAGATGATGAATATTAGGTTGAGGAGCTAGTGCCTGCAAAGGCCATAGACTTTTCCCAAGAATGGAATGTTGAGTTTTGTTAATGTGGAGAAATTGAGGAAAAGATGAGAAGTTGACAAGTTTGGGCCAATTTCTCTATAAAAAAAACCTTGGTGTTGAGATTAGAAGTCCTTAGTTGTAGATGTGTCTCTGCTATTAATATGTTAAGAATCATTCTGGTAATGTTTAACATCATTTAAGTGTGCCATACTGGGTATTGGGACACAGAAATGCGTAAGATGTATGTAAATCCCTTTCCTCAGAAATCGGACAGTTTATTGAGGCAGATAAACTGATAAACAGCTCTCATAGTAAATCATACAAAATAATTAACCACTGCTGGAGAAAGTTAAGGTTGAATGGTGTTACTTTCAGTATTTTCTCTGGTATTTGATGTTAATACCTGTCAAGTGGTAAATAACCACTGCACTGGGTAGCTTATGAGCTGATGAGAAAACAGCTTTGTAATGACTGATAATTTATGTGGCAGTTTATGGGTTACAAAACATTCTTTAGTTCATTGAATCTTAGCTACAGTCTTAGGATGTAGGAAATTCCCACTAGTTTATACAGGAGAAAACTAAGACTTAGAAAAGTTGAGAGTTGTTTGTGGTTTTACAGCTTTTGCTTAACAAAAGTTAGGAGTATAAATCCAAGTCCTGAACTCTGTTTTGTGGTACAGTAGATCCGAACAAACTTTGAACAGTTGTAGAAAGATGATAACCTTCATGTACCCTACTTTAGAGGCATGTTGTTTCCTGAACTCTTAGTACCATGAGTCCTGCTATTCATTCCATCAGTGCTTGCTGCTCCAGCTCATGCCCTTTGTAGAGACACATTGTTAGCTCACTGCCTTTTCATAGCAGCTTATAGGGAAGACAGAGCTTGCTTTACACTTGCACTAACTGTTGCCTGTTAAACTAACACAGGGGCCTTGAATTATTTATGCCAGAACCAGGACTGGAATCTAGAGTTGTTTTTTTTTTTTGAGACAGAGTCTCGCTTTGTAGTTCAGGCTGTCTCTGAGCTCACTATGTAGCCCACGCAAGCCTCAAATTCAGCAATCCTCCTGTCTCTGCCTCCCGAGTGCTGGAATTACAGGTGTGAGCCACCATGCCCGGCATTGTGGTATGTGGTATTGATGGCTGGTGGGCATGAGTCTCCATGCCCAGCATTGTATGTGGTTACCAGGGATTGAACTCAGGACCTTGCGCTTGCAAGGCAGGCGCCGGAACCACTGTGCTAACCCTCCGGCCCCGGAATCTAGAGTTTTTGACACCAAACAAGTACTCTTAAATCAGGGAACACGGGCCTCTTTGATTCAGTTTTTCAGAAAGTTCTTAAATATACCCCATGTACCAGAGACCCTCTAGTTAGGACCAAACTTTTTTGGTCTTCCTTAAGAGTACAGACTTAGGCTATTTATTTGACTGACTCCAGCCTACCCCTAGATCCAAGAATATGTTGCTATGTTGTTGGCCTTAGTCTACCAGAAGCAAGGGCAAGTTGATGGCCACTGTGGAGTGGAATGTGAGGGTGTGATCTCAGGCAGAGCTAGAGGATGAGTTGAGAGCCCTGTACTAAACTACTGCTCTTTCTGTGCTTAGGCCTCAGCCAAGGAATTCTCCATCCCACAGCAAAGTGAAGCTGGCTAGCCTGGTCATGTTTCCTATTTACACTCACTTCTCCCTGACCACCCCATATACAGTTAGTCTCATGGCCGCCGGGATCTGCTATCCCAAATGATCCTCTGTATATTCCGAGGGAAGGGTAAGTGTGGAATCTCCTCTGTCTGGACTGTTTGAGCTGCAGGCCTCCCACCGGCCCCTTGCTCACTTTACTGTCCTACTTTAGCTCCTTAAGAAGCAGATTGTCTACTTAATGTGAGGCTCGGCCAAACAGCAGAGTAATCAATACTGGGAGAAACTGATGTTTCTTCTTTATCTAAAATGTTAACTGGAAATTTTTTTTTTTTTTTTGAGACAGGGTCTCGCTTTGTAGTTCAGGCTGGCTCTGAGCTCACTATGTAGCCCAGGCAAGCCTCGAACTCAGCAATCCGCCTGTCTCTGCCTCCCGAGTGCTGGGATTACAGGCGTGAGCCACCACACCTGGCAACTGGAAAATTTTAAGGACCATTATTTTGAGGGATGATGACTGAGATCCTTAAAAGAATCTTATAAGTAATGAAGGAAATAGCGGTATGTGTTCATGATATCTCAGATGTCTCCTATATTTCTTTCTTTACATGTCACAGAGCTCTTTCATACCTGTTATGCTTTTGAGCTAGCTATACAGCAACTCAGAGTAGTAGTGCGAGGATTTCTATTTCCACTTGACAGTTGAGACCTAAAGCCTTTGGAGGATAATTGACCATCTGATAATAATGGGAGTAGAGCCCAGTAACCAAGATTTTGAGGACAAGTAAATGTGGACTTGAAATCTGGAGCTTACCACTTTCTAGCTATGCTACCCTGAGCAAATTACTTAGCCTCTTAGAGCCTGGTTTTCCTCTCCTTTTTATATAGCAGTATCTACTGATGATTGTCTAAAGATTAAATGATGTAACATGGAAAATACTGGCATAGCACAGAATAGGTAATAGGAGCTCGGTAACTGCTGGTTTCTATCTCTGTGTTTAAGTGTATTATATTCTGAGTCTTTGAAACTTACTGAAATGGAGTGCATATAGAAATTTGTTTTTTTTTGAGACAGAGTCTCTTTGTAGTTCAGGCTGGCCCTGAATTGGCTATATAGCCCAGGCTAGCCTTGAACTCTGAGCATTCCTTCCTGCCTCTGCCTCCTGAGTGCTGAGATTACAGTCGTGAACCACTATGCCTGGCATTGTGGTCTGTGGTTACCAGGGATCCAACTTAGGACCTTGCACTTGTCAGGCAGATGCTGGAACCGCTGAGCTAAATCCCCAGCCCGAGAAATTCTTACAAACCAGAATATGGGATGGGTTCCAGTCATGATTCTGGCATGAATAATTTGAGGTCTCTGGGTTAGTGCTGTGGACATCTCTTGCCCATCTGTAAGGAGGATGTCTTGTCCTTACAAGCTGCTATGAAGAGCTAGTGACATAATAATGTATCTCTGTAAAGGGCAAGAACTAAGTTAAAAGTACTGGATTAGGGTCAGGGATTTAGCTCAGTGGTTCTAGCATCTGCTTGCAAGTGCAAGGTCCCGAATTTGATCTCAGGTAACCACATACTATGCCCACCAGCAATCAGTACTTTGCACTACAATGCCTGCTGTGGTGGCTCACACCTGTAATCGCAGCACTTGGGAGGCAGAGGCAGGAGGATTGCTGAGTTTGAGGGTTGCCTGGGCTACGTAGTGAGCTCAGGGCCACCATGGACTACAAAGCTGAGACCCTGTCTTTAAAAAAAAAAATTACTGAATTAGAGGGAAGCAAGGGTTCTCTGGGCAAAGAGTATTTCCAATGCAAATTCTAGGAGGTTAGAAGCTTAAATAGGGACCCTAGAAATTTGTCCCAATGTGTCTTTGTCAATCTGTATATTCCATAGAAGATGTAAATAATTTGGGAAAAGCAAGATCAAATGATATTAAGTACATTTCTTTGCTGCTGATTTCTCAGCTCTACCGGGCTTTTGAGGCTTGGGTGTGGTTGGGAGACTGATGGAAGTTATGTTCTGTTCTTTTTTTTTTTGAGACAGGGTCTTGCTTTGTAGTTCAGGCTGGTCCTGAGCTCACTATGTAGCCCAGGCAAGCCTGAACTCAGCAATCCTCCTGCCTCTGCCTCCCAAGTGCTGAGATTACAGGCTTGAGCTACCAAGCCCGGCATTTGTGATATGAGGTACTGATTGCCAGTGGGCATGGCCACCACACCCAGTATTGTTGTATGTGGTTACCGGGGATCGAACCAGGGACCTTGCGCTTGCAAGGCAGGCGCTGGAACCACTGAGCCAAATATCTGGCCCCCATATGTTCTATTCTTATTTGACTTTGAAGCTCCTTTTCTGAGGAACTCTCATTAATGTCTTGAAGAATACTGAACCTTCTTGGAAGAGTTCATAAGAGCACTGAGATAGTCTGATTCTCTTCATTTTCTAGGTGAGGCAGGTAAGGTCTGTAACTAGCTTGTAGAACCAAGTATAAACTTCAGGGTCTCCGACACCCTTTTGAACCATCATTTGCATTCTACTTTTGTGTTGGCAGTATTGGGGTTGGATACAAGACCTTCACACTGAGCTACATTCCCATTTCCCCCCCCTTTTTTTTTTTTTTTTGAGACAGGGTCTCGCTTTATAGTTCAGGCTGGCCCTGAGCTCACTATGTAGCTCAGGCAAGCTTCAAATTTAGCAATCTGCCTGTCTCTGCCTCCCAAGTGCTGGGATTACAGGCGTGAGCCACAACGCCCGCAACCCCCATTCCCTTATTATTTTTTTTTTTTTGTGGTACTGGGGATCGAACTCGGGTCCTTGTGCATCCAAAGTTGGCGCGGTACCACTTGAGCTAAATCCCCAGCCCCCCATTCCCTTATTTTAAAAAATTTTTTTGAGACAGGGTCTCGTTTTTTAGTTCAGGCTGGCCCTGAGCTCACTATGTAGCCCAGAAAACCTGGAACTCAGCAGTTCTCCTGTCTCTGCCTCCCGAGTGCTGGGATTACAGGCATGAACCTGTATTGTTGCATATGGTTACCAGGGATCGGACCAGGGACCTTGCGCTTGCTAGGCAGGCACTGAAACCACTGAACTAAATCACCAGCCCCCATCCCTTTATTTTGTATTTTGAGAAGGGTCTTATTAAGTCTGCTGCTTTGCCTAGGCTGAGCTCGAACATCAGATCCCACTGCCTCAGCCTCCCAGAATGCTGAGACTACAGGCATTCATTACCGTGCCTTTTCCAGCCAACAAACCAACAATTACAGAGGCTTCTGCAAACTACTAATCAGAGAGCATTGTTAAACTTAAAGCTTTCTGTTTTGATGTGTTTCAGTTAGCAGGAAAATAAGGAAACAACAAGGTTGGTGGCCACAAATGTTTTCAAACAGTTGAAAGATCAGGGGCCAGACAGCTCCATTACAGATCTGGAAAAGTGCCTAGAACCCACAAAATTCACCTCTGTTCTTTTGTAAGACGTTTGGGTTTTATTTGGGGGAAGCTCTAGATCTACTAAGTCCATAGTCCAGCTTCTAGGGAGGACTACTCTGATAGCAGTAATTATAGGAAAGATCATAAGTAGCCTTTAAAGATCATATGTCAACTTTCTGCTCCTCCATTATAGTCCTCTCTGGAAAGTTCAGTGGGTAGGAATATGTGGAATCTCCATCTCTGGCAGAGGGAATTGTCTTTGGTGAGGTATCCTTGGGTTTTGCCAAGCGTCCTAGTGTACATCTAGTAAAATACCTCTGTATATCAGTAATGTTGTGTGGTAGGCCCTTCAAAACTGACCTTTCAGTGTTTAAGATGGGCCTGCCTGTGATATTGAGGTTTTGTTTCCCATGTTATGTGAAGAAAGGCTGAGAAAGTCATTCTTCTCTGAGATCTAATAGCAAATTAGTAGTAGGTTTTTTGTTATATCACAGTAACTTTTTTTTTTTTTTTTTGAGGTACTGGGGATTGAACTCGGGCCCTTGTGCATCCAGGGTTGGCGTGGTACTGCTTGAGCTAAATCCCCAGCCAGCATGCAGTCTTTGTTATGTCACAGGTCCTTAGTATAAACCTGACATGTAGTAGATGTTTCAGAAATATTTGTTAGTTGAAATTAAATATATAGTACTGTATTAAATCATACATACAATCCAGAAATGAACTTCAAGTCTTCTAACACTTTGTCCAGTGTCTTTTCTACTAAGTTAGTGTGGTAAGACCCAGTAGTTGGGCTCATCTCAGAGTCACCAAATTAAGTCATAGAGGAAGAGCTAGGACAAAGATGCCATTTTCTGATTTTCCATGCTCTTGGTTAGGATGCTGTACTTCCCTACCACAGAAAGCCCAGATTAAATAGTGTGGACTAGAAGCTGAGCCTTTTGTTGCCTGTCCTCACATTGACCCTCCAGCTTTTCACTCAGCCCTACTTTTGCATTGTCTCTTCTCCTGCATGAGGAACTTGTGTTTATCTCAGGAATACCAGTTATATAGTTCACTGTTAAAGAGTCCCCTTGTCAAGTACCCTGGGAAACTGAATGAAACAGTCCTGCCCTAAAATTCTCTTAGCAAAAATACATACCATTTAAAAGCCAGAGCTAGAGGCTGGGATTTCAGAGAGAAGTTTCTGCCTTTAAGGCATTCAGAACCTAATGGAAGGAGATGTATGAGTGCAAAACTGCAGCAAAGGTTCTTAGAGGGTATCAAAATCTGAATGAGGGATTATATGCCTGGGGTGGAAAACAGGCTTTCCTGAAGAGTTTTAGTAGGGGCAGTACACCAGAAGATTTGTAGTTAGAAAACGCTTGACTCTAAATCAGAAATTGGTTCCATTTCTGCTTTACGGATGAAATAGTCCCTTTCTTAACCTTACTCAGTATGAAGAGTGTGCTATTTGGTGCCATCTGCTATATGGGCAAAAGCAATAGCAATCATTTTCATTTAGAAAATTCCTGAGTGCTTGCTTGATTTGGTCTAGTACATTATTCCATTGAATTCTCATAACCTGTGGGGGAAGACTGCAGTATTACATACATTATACAAATAAGAAAACTAAGAAAAAAGCACCCAGAGGTTACCTCAGTTACCTAAGATCTATGCAGATGATACATGGTAGAACTCCAATTTAAACCCAGATAGTGTGATTCCAGAGTCATTCTTGTAAAGCAGCCTTGAGCCTGGTATGGTGGGCGCACACTTGCAGTCCTAGCTACTGAGGAAGCTGTGGTAGGAAAGTTACTTGAGATAATGAGTTCAAAACCAACTTGGGTAAATAGTGAGACCCTGTTTTAGAAAGTACTTAGCTGAATAAATAAAAAGGCCCCTCAGAGAGTCATTAAGATCTTGATATAACTTGTACCTGGAAGAGTTATAAAGATGAGGTGAAGTACTTAGCAATTCATCTACTACTAACTAAGCACTTAATAAATTATAATGACCATGTATGTTACAAAATACCTTTTCTTAAAGACAGGTTGATTGGATTCCTGCAAAAATGTTTCCTTCCTGTCTTTCCTTAGCCTCTCCTGGCTTTAGTATCTGTGCTGTCTGCCTTTTTGTGCATTAAAAAACATGGATGGGGGGAAGGACGGTAGGGCTAGAGGTGATGCTATATAGCTCAGCCATGTTCTATTCAATAGCTAGTCTCTGAATGCTCACTCTGGGCTTGGGCTTATCCTGAAAGTCAGTGAAGATGCAGAAATAGATTGTGATCCCTGCTGTCTAGGATTTCAGTCAGGCTAGGAAGAGAAATGACACTGAAACAAATCATTTTAATACAGTTTCTTCATGTGGATCTGAGCCAGCACATTAGACCCCACTGCCAAGGCAAGTATGCTGTGCTATTATAGTAATTGTTAAAATCATCATCCTGTTAATATTCTTGTCATCATTAAGGCAGTTGTTATTAATGTCAAAAGTAGTAAAACCTTAGAGAAGGTCAGCAGATCCTTAAAAGAGACATTTAATAATGTTCAACTGGAAAAACCTATTTTATTTTTATGATGAGGGAGGTAGTAGCATTCTGAAACTAATTCTGGTAGGGATGAGGAAGTCATTGGCTTGAGAAGTGTTGTATGGAGGAGGATTTATGTCTCCTCAGGCCTCCTTCCTGGTGACCTAATGTGCTCCTTAAGTTACCACATACTTCATAGCTTCTTGTATCAGGTACTTTTTTGCACGAGGGTAGAATGAACAAGAATGGGGAGGTAGCTTTCTGAAGCAAGATCTCTACCAAGAGAAGCAGTTAGTGCTGAGACTGGTAGGTGCTATTCCATGGCTTTGTCAGTGTATGCATTATGGCACGAAATGGTTTGCTCAGTCCATGAACATTATTGGCATTCTGCCATGTGCCTATCACATGTGGAAAATACCCAAAAAGTTCTATATTGCTTGATGAGAGAAGACTAAAATATATGACACAAAAGAGGAGTTGGCATAAGATAGAATACTTGGGTCAGAGGCTAAATAAGGACTTAAGGGCACCTCTTGACAGAGCACCATGAGGTATGACGTAGGAATGGGTATTGATCCCCTGAAGTCCATTCTCTTCAGTAATCCCAACTTTCTCCTGATCTCTTACCTCTCAACTATTTGGTGTCATTTACCTGCAACATGCTTTCTTACAATTTTCTTACAACTTGGTTCAATATGGTGAGCCTTTTAGAGCTTTCAATGATACAAGTAGCCTGCTGTGGCATGTATGCCATAGGATCACCACCATGGACTTAGATCATAGCCAAGACATAGTTTGTTACACATGAAATATGAAAGCTTGACAGAGCTTATGCTATTTTTATTGTGAGTTAACTTGCATGGTGAGCTGGTCTTAGCCTTCAGGACAAGTTTTCGACCTTTTTTTGGTGGGGAATGATATACTGCAGATCAAAGCCAGGGGTTTCACACTGAGCTACATCCTCATCTTTTTTGTTTTTAATTTTTTTATTGCTAAAGTATCCAGGCTGGGCTCAAACTTGTGATCCTCTTGTTGGTTAGGAATCTATAGTTGGCCACCACATCCTGGCAAGAGGGCATGATAGACCAGATCCACTTAACATCTTGAGCCGGGAAGCAAAGAGGGACCTCATAATCTGCTTTGAGGGTTTTTTGATGTTTTCAGCTGGGTGCATTCTTTTTTTTTTTTTTTTTTTTGAGACAGGGTCTCGCTTTGTAGTTTAGGCTGGCCCTGAGCTCACTATATAATTCAGGCAAACCTCCAACTCAGCAATCCTGCCTCTGCCTCCCGAGTGCTGGGATTACAG
This sequence comes from Thryonomys swinderianus, assembly GCA_004025085.1. Lineage (NCBI taxonomy): Eukaryota > Metazoa > Chordata > Mammalia > Rodentia > Thryonomyidae > Thryonomys > Thryonomys swinderianus. The sequence continues at coordinate 18,813 of PVIC010024795.1, forward strand.
ACGTGAGCCACCACGCCCGGCAATGTGGTATGTGGTATTGATGGCTGGTGGGCGTGAATCACCACGCCCAGCATTGTATGTGGTTACCGGGGATTGAACTGAGGACCTTGCGCTTGTGCTTGTGAGGCAGGCGCTGGAACCACTGAGCTAAATCTCCAGCTCAGCTGCATGCATTCTTAAATTTTCAGTGCCCTGAGGACCTAGAGTTAGGCCTCCCTCTCATGGATTTTACCACCAGGCCTGAGCATTTATCACACAGACTATGGGGGACATTGAGCATCCAAATTACAGCAGAACTGTAAGTTACGTTTGGATTAATACCTTGGAGAGAGATTAGCTTTCCTCTTTACCTTTGTATAAGTGTGGAGAATGAAAAATACATATGATAATGCATATACTGTCTTTGGGATCAGGCCTTTGTGGGACTGTGAGGGGTAGCATTTGGTATTTTCTAAGAGAAGAATTGGTATTATGAAGAAATACTGATTGTACATGGAAGAATTTTAATCAATATATTAAACCAGAGGGGCACACACTTGGCTACAGTGCCAACTTGTGCACCATCCAGCCCTTGCTACATGCCTCATTGCCTAGGAAGACCTTCAGTAGCTGGGAATATTCTTGCTCATACCCATGTAGCACATCTCATGTAACAGAACATGTTATTTCCTTGGCCTCAACAACCTGTGCCACATGTGGGTAGAGCAGAAATTTTTATCTCCATTTTCATAAATGGGGAACCTTTAATTTAGAGAAGTAAAGCATTGCAGAGTTGCATAGCCAGAAGAGGTAAAATTCAGGGTTCAAGGCTCCATAGCTAGTAAGGAATGCAAGCCTAATATGTTCTCTCTCAATTATTAAATTCACTTAAAGCTAGGCCTTTTGTGGGGTGGGGTTTAGGGTTTCCTTCTCTGTCTTCCTCAGATAGTTCCTTACTCCCTCTCTAATATAGGTTAGGAAGTGGAAAAGTGTACTACCATGGCACAGCATCCACAAAATGTAAAAGTTCCAACTGAGTAATAGAATAGGAAGCAAGCAGGGATTTATTGCACTGTTAGCCCTTAGGCCCCTGTTGTCCAGAGTTTATGGTACAGGGAGAATTTGCTGGCAACCTTGGCTAAGGAGCCTCTTTTTGTCCCATGTTCACTTGTATTTTTTGTGGACTCTGGAAGCTGCTTGATACTCAGATATTATCACTTAATTTTTTTTATTGAATACTTAATGAACTTGTACTCCTGTTGTCCTTACTATGTTCAAGGAATGTTTCCAAATACTCAGGTTTTGGCAATACACTTGAAGAGAGACATTTGCATCCAGTGAACTTTGAACCTTGGTTACTGTGATAGAACTGACCATATTCCCTTTTCTACTTACAAGGAAAAGTGCTTACAGAGTTGAAAAACTAATAATAGTAGCAGCAAGAGTTAATTACATGAACTAAATTATAGTTTCTTATAGCAATTTTAGTGGTATGAATTGGTGTCCCATTTTATAGGTAAGATAACTACAGCACAGAGAATTTGCTACATCACAAAGGTAGTTTATATCACACAGGTAGTTTAACTTTTGGGGGGCAGGTGAGTGGGGAGACAGGTTTTTCTATGTAGTTCGTGCTCACTTTGAACTCACTATATAGCCCATGTGAGTTTTGAACTCTTGGCAATCCTGCCTTAGCCTTCCGAGTGTTGCGATTACAGGTGTGTACCTGCGATTATAGGTATATACAGGTGTGCTTGGCCACACAGTAGTTTACTAGCAGAATGGAGGCATTTTGTTTTCAGGCTAGTGTTGACCATATTCCATGATGACCTCACATGAAAGTAAAGATTTGGATATTGGCTTTTGCTTGATGGGAGACCACATGTTTAACCCCTAATTACAGCAAGTTATACCCCTCTCTACAGTGGGTTCCACGACTGAAAGACTACATATGCTTAATTATTATTATTGCTATTCTTTGTGTGTGGGGTTTTGTTTTTGTTTTTGAGACAGGGTCTTGCTGTGTAGTTCAGGCTGGTCCAGAGTTCACTGTGTAGCCCAGGCTAGCCTCAAACTCACAGCAGTCCTCCTGCCTCTGCCTCCTGAGTGCTGGGATTACAGGCGTGAGCCACCATGCCTGGCTACATATGCCAAATTAGAGCAAAGAGGATTTTGTACAGTTAGGAAAATTTAGCTAGGCACTTGGAAGAGTCAACATATACTATTGTTTATTAAATACTGAGTGTTATTTATCTGCGCTCAGCCAGTCATAGTAACCACATACAATGAGAGACTTAATCTGGTATCTGTTCTCTGCTTCCTAGATAGAGAAGGCAAGTGTATAAACAGCCATGATACAAGACTAAGAATTAGAAATATCAGAAACGTTACAACATGCCTTATATCTTTCATCTTCCCATGTGATTTTCTCATGTCTTCTAGTTAGGAGAGATTGTCCAAGAGATCTAGGCTCTTTTGAAATATTTCCTCTTTTCAGATCTGCTGCCAGGTCTTGCAAGGTTGTTCAAGTCCTTATTAAACTAGATTGTCTTCTCATAGCATGACCTAGAACTAAATTAAGTCACCTCTAGAATAATTCATCCTTGGCCACCTACCTGTTTTTTTCTAGAAGGGACGGAAACAAATTTTTTTTTTTTTTTTGAGGCAGGGTCTTGCTTTCTTGTTCAGGATAGCCCTGAGCTCACTATGTAGCCCAGGCAAGCCTCAAACTCAGCAATCCTCCTGTCTCTACCTCCTAAGTGCTGGGATTACAGGTGTGAGCCACCACGCCCAGCACTGTGGTATGTGGTATTGATTGCTGGTGGGTGTGAGTTACCATGCCCAGCATTGTATGTGGTTACTGGATTGATCGAACTCAGGATCTTGGGCTTGCTGGAACCACTGAGCTAAATCTCTGGTCCCAGGAAACAATTTTTTTGTAGGTTAATCTAAAATCAAGCTAAAGGACTAAAAAGAAATGAACTTGTTCACAGGCGAGGCAAGAGGGGCTTTGAACCATACTATTCAAAGTATAGAAAGTGAAAGTAAGTAATTAAAAAAGTTAAATACAAAACTAGTCCCCCAATAATTAGTTTTCAGAAGCTCTGGGTTATTTAGTGTGACAATGAGGAAAGGGGCCTCAGTGTTATTTGTAAAATGAGGTTGGTAATACTTGTCTCAAAAGAATTATTTATAGAGATTATTTGATGGTAAATAATATTTTGGTTACTTAATAGGTTCTTACCATTGGGTACTGTGTGTGTTTTACTTAATTCTGACAACTCTGAAGTAAGTTTTATTACCATGTTTTCTGAAATTTTAGAAGGTAACAGAACTTGCCATAGTCAAATGTAGTAAGCAGGTGGAATTTGAATGAGCTGTGGCATCTTCTACATCAAGAGTCTCACATGGTGGGGATATATTTCCTTTGTCACTTTCATCTTCACTTTGTTGCTAGAGGTAGTAGTTCAGCCACATTTCCATTGCTGGGACAAAATACCCAACATCTACAACTTTAAAAGGTGAGAGATTTATCTTGGTCTACAATTTCAGTCTGTGCAGCTGGCTCCAAGGCAGAGACAGAATGGCAGGTGGGGATGGTCGAGGAAAAGATGTTCAACCCATAGCTATGAGAGGAAAGGAATTGGGACAAGAATATACCCTTCCAGTCATCCCCATAGTGACCCAAGTCTTTTGACTGTGTCCCACTTTATAATGTCACATTAAGCTACTGAACTTGTCAGTGGACTAATCTACTATAGAGTGTAGCCACCCCCATGATTGCATCACCTCTTAAATGCATGAAGCTTTTGGGCAACATTTGAGATCTAAACTATAATGGGTAGATAGTCACTATTTTCATTGTTGACTCTGACTTGTGATCTTGAGTAAGTTGCTTTCCCTGCACCTTAAGTTCCTTATCTGCACTTCAGGGGCCTATAGTTTATTCATTTCCAGTTTCATAGCATCTTGCTTGACAGGGAGTGTAATATAATGGGCATTGAACACTGAGGCCATTGATTATACTGTGATCTCTTAGGATCTTTTTATTCTGAGCTTTTTCTCAGACTAGGTATTTCATCTTGTGCCCTCTCTTGTTATCATTGTATTTCTTGCATAGTCCACCTGGCACCATGATCTTAACTTCCTCATGTCTGTCTGTCTTAGGAAGTCTTGATGCCTATCTTGAGATAGCCCTTTTTGTGCTGGGAAATGTATCTAGGATAAACCACCAGAGATAACATAAGTTAAGGGATGGAAAGGGCCAGCTACAGAGGCAGGAAAGCACTCTCACTCCATCCCTGCACAGTGGGGCTTGGGCCTACAGCAGCCCTGCCAGGCCTGAGTAATGGCTGCAGCCTAGAGCAGGGTTTTGTGTGAGCTGCATCAGGGTCTCCAGTAATTGGAACATGGCAGCTTCCGACTTATAATGGATGGCAGAATGAGAAGGGGGTATTTGTCATTGCCTGGCTTCCCTGTGGGAGGGAGGCTCATAAGTCACAGCTGACAAACCCTTTGATGACTTTTAAACTTCATTTACAGAAAAGAATAGCTATAATCAACCAACAGCAAGCAGTGACTAATCTTGTTACATTATCACTGTGAGGAGCCAGCCCTTAAGGCTGGGAAAGGAGAGGGGCTGTCCTCCAGACTTAGGGCAGGTGCTGATTGGCTCTTAGACTTGACACTGTGCCCTTCGCAGGGCCTCTGAGTTTGGTGTGAGGGATTGGAAAATGTTAGAAGCTGACTCTCAAGCAAATTCAGGGCTCACCCAACATTGAAACCCATTTGGGACCAAGGTTAAGGGGACCAGCTGTAGTTTCACACAGATTTTTTCCATTCCTGCCATTTCTTGGCTTAGAAAAACTAATCATCAAGCCTTACTTTCCTTCTCTTTGAAATGGTTGCAACACATGTTACCTGTCTTATACCAGAAGACTTAGCATAGTTCCTGGTCCATAGTAAGCATTGTTATCATCACTTGTTTAGACCTGGAGTGCCCTTTTGTGGTCCCCAGTCTAAAACACTTTGGCAGTGAGAGCAATTTGTGGAGTAGGAAGAGCACAGGCTTTAAAGTCAGACAAGTCGGAGTCTTTAATTACTAATCATTTCAACTCATTGTGACTGGATGAATGACTTAAGCTCTCTCTGAGCCTCAGTTTGCTTCATCTGTAGAATGAAAGAGATAATACTTAATCTCATTAGGTTGTGATCAGCATTATGAGAGTTTATGCCTCTAAAGCTTCCACTGAGTGCTTGGTGTAAAGTTGACACATACCAAAATTGTATGCATCCTTACATAAATATAAGTATGCATCTGTCAAAGAAGTAGGGGGCAACAATTAAGATACTGTTTTATTTCTCAATTTTTTCCTCAGCCTGCCTCTGTGTATTCCTCCCTTCCTCCCTCCCTCCTTCCCTCTCAGTGTCTCACTTTGTACTTCAGACTGGCCCTGAGCTCACTATGTAGCCCAGGCTAGCCTTGAACTCCGCAATCCTCCTGCCTCTGCCTCCCTAGTGCTAGGATTACAGGTGTGAACAACCATGCCCAGCATTGTGGTACGTGGTACTGATTGCTGATGGGTGTGAGTTACCACACCCAGTATTGTTGTACATGGTTACCGGGGATCAAACCAGGGACCTTGCACTTGCTAGGCAGGCACAGAAACCACTGAGCTAAATCTCTGGCCCTGTATTCTTACAGGGTAGGGCAGGTAGATACATTTTTTTTATACATTGTGTCTGTAGTTTCTATTGTCAGTATCCAGTGTGTTCTTGGAAGAACCTTCCGTGATGCTTCTCAACCTTTTCTGATTTCCCATACTACCTTTCTTTATGTTGTTTCTGAGGCAGTGGACTCTTATCTCAATGCACATGAGCTTTGTGGCCATGATGGGTACCCCCACTGAACTCGGAGTTGCTTGAAATAGCTACCAGACCAACTACTGGATGAATGAGTGAGTGATTGTTATTTAACACCTGACCCACAGCTAGCTCAGTGGTTGGATTTTTTGTTATGATTAGATGGATAGATTTTTAAACAACTTCTTTGACAAAAATAAGGAAGTTGCCACTGATTTGTAAGAGTCTTAACTACCTTGCCCAGAGCTGTGAGGAGAGTTCTCAAAAGATGATAAGCCTCAGCCTAAAGCTGCATTTGGCGTGGAGTTGTATAAGGAGCAGGGGAAGTAGGATATACTATATATCCACACTGTGCTGTGGGAGAGACAGCCGAGGCCCACCCTCACCTTCTGTTCTGGGTAGTCATTCAGGCACTACCAGGTACTTATACCAGTGTTACAATATGAGACTAGAACCTTGAGGTACAATTGAGGGGTCAGAGTGGCTTACAAGGCCTGGAGTCCTTCTTGGGGCTTGAGGAAAGAAAGTTCTTTCCTCTCCCAGTCTCATGTAGTAATATTTTGACAGGTATATGGACAGGTACCTTTTTGAATTTCCTACATACTAGATTCTAGAACAAGTGTCTCCATACCACTACCTTGTCTTCTCCGGCAGAGTGTGCTGCTCTGAAAGATAACATAGGTTACAACTACTAGACATGAATATGGAAGATCTAGAGTGCCAGCCTGATTTGCCTGCTTTCATAGGGCACTTGGGCTATCCACTTTCTTGTGTACCTACTGGTGCCATCCATTAGACTGGACACATTTTGCAAGGGATGGTCAACATATAGTGGTTCAGTTTTTAAAATTATGATAGTGAAAGATGAATTACCATTTAACCTTCCCTCCCATCACTCCAGCTCAGTTTGTCATTGCAATTTTCTGAATCAGTTCTGAAAGTCATCTTTGGAGTGTTCAGTTGCATTGTGGTGCTTCCCTTGATGTTCTGAATTTATTTAAAATGCTTACCTTTTGTGGAAGCCAGAGGTTACATTCTGACTTCGGTGTCAGATTCAGTAAGTAAGGTGGATAAGGATACATCAGAGTTGTTTTTTTTTTTTTTTTTTT
>PVIC010024796.1:0-25754 GCA_004025085.1 Thryonomys swinderianus
TGAACCACCACACCTGACATTGTGGTATGTGGTATTGATTGCTGGTGGGTGTGAGTCCTCACGCCCAGCACTGTATGTGGTTACCAGGGATCAAACTCAGGACCTTACACTTGCGAGGCAGGCCCCAGAACCACTGAGCTAAATCTCTGGCCCAAGGTTTGTAGATTTTCTAATTCAAATACTTTTGTTTTAATAACACAATACCTGACATAGTATTTCTTAGTTTGTTTTTGTTTGTTTGTTTGTTTGTTTTGTTTTGCTTTTGAGACAGGGTCTCACTTCGTAGTTCAGGCTGGCCCTGAGCTCACTATGGTGCCCAGGCAAGCCGCCGCGAACTCAGAAATCCTCCTGTCTCTGCCTCCCGAGTGCTGGGATTACAGGCGTGAGCCACCCCGTCTGGCATTGTGGTATGCGGTGTTGATTGTTGGTGGGCATGTCTCCATGCCCAGCATTATATGTGGTTACCAGGGATTGAACTCAGGACCTTGCGCTTGCGAAGCAGGCGCCAGAACCACTGAGCTAACCCTCCGGCCCAGTATTTCTTAGTTTTGAAAAGTGATTTTAGGTATGTTATTTTTCATTTACTCCACAGATGTCTTCTGAGACACATAAAGCAAGCATTATTATTATTTTCTTTTGTTCTGGTGTTGACCAGCTTGCTTCTTGAAAAAAATACACTCATCCACATGGTAACAAACTCAAGTGGAAAATGCACATGTTAAAAGAGAGGAAGGAAAAAAGGGGGAGGGGCTAGTAAAGAAAAGAAAGAAAAAATCTGATGGTAAACAAAAAGGAAACAAAGCTTATGTATGTAGGGGGTGGGGAGATGTAGCGAGGACAGGGTAATGAGAATTGGGATGTATCATGAACAGGTACAAATTCTCAACAAATTCTCAATGTTGAATGTGATCATAAGGTATATATAAAATGTACCAATAAAATCAATTTTAATAAACAAGAGAGGAAGTTTCTTCTAATTATCTCTTCTTACTCCCACCCCCACTCACACGAGACATAACTACTGTTAAAGGTTTCTATACAGTCCACCACACATGCACTAGCACAAATCCCTTTAAAAATGAGCTCATATGAAGATAGGAGCAGGGACTTTCCTGGTTTGTGTCTTGCTTTTTTCAACTAACCATGTATGTTGAGATTTCTTTTTTCTTTTTTTAATTTAATTGAATTCTTTACTGGTACATTTTATGTACATCTCACAATCACACACAACACTGGGGAATTTGTACCAGTATATGACACAAGTTAATTCTCATTTTTACCCATGTCCCTACCCACCCACACCTCCCCACCCCCTATATACATGGTCTTTTATTTTCTTTTGGAATCATATTTATTCCTTCCCCTCTTTACATTCTCACACCAAATTCCCTTTGGAAATTTAATATCCTACAAAAACTGCCATACCTTCTAAAGCTCATTTACATCTACAGGTGCTCATACCAAAGAAAAGATCCGGCATTTGCATATCTGTGACCTATGGAGATTTCTAACAAGAACCTGTAGAGGTCTACCTTATCCTTTGGCAGTTTATTTAACTGGTTCCCTAGTTATGAGTGTGTAGGTTCTTTCCAGGCTTCTCAATTATAAGCAATGCTACAATGAGCACTTGAATAGAATATTAACAAAAACTTGTATAGTGCTTACAATGTTTTTCATATATATAAAGTCATTTAACTCTCACAATTACACCATAAGATAGAAACGATCCTTGGTCTACTTCACAGTTGAAACAATAAATGGAGAGAGCTTATTCACCCAATTCATGCAGTTAGTAAGTGATAGAGCATGGACTTGAATTCAAACAGTTTGGTTCTAGGACCCTGGTTGTAGGACCCGAGCTCTTCACAAACACATTGCACCCTGAGTGCTTAGATCAACAAAGCCAGGCAGCTGAGGAACCTGAGCCCAGAGGTGTTTGTGCCCAGGATTATCCCTAGATAGTGGCTAAGTGGCTAAGTCTGCTAAGTCCCAGGCTTTGCTCACTCACTATCTCTTGGTGACATGCCAAGAATGTCATCTGTCTGGGTTCCTGGGAAGTTCCAGACACTGTAGACATGGCTACAGAGTCTGCATTTGGGCAACAGTTTGGAGATGTGGCACAACAAAGGAGTTTACTTCACAAAACCTTTCTAATATTCAGATCAACACCAGTACACAATGTTAAAGCAAATGTTACCACAGCATATCTTTACTGTAAAAAACATACTTTTTGATTGCAAGTTTAGATATATAGAGATAGAGGTAGAGATATATACCAAATTTTATTTAAAGTTACTGCTCGTTTTTGGCTATTACCCCCATAGAAAAATTTATTACTCATGAGCTGAAAGTTTAGGCTAAAGAAAGTATTCCAAATTTAAACCTTCATTTACCCCAGTGAGGCACAGAACCAACATCCTCCCCAGCTTGAGAACGGCACAGCTGCAGTCTATATCTGAAACTGTCTTCCAAAGTGCTGGGCAGCTCTTGAGAAATGTAAGCAGAACTATTTTCAAGCACCTCCTTAGTTTAAATAGTTCTGGAATCTCCTTCAGACCCTCAAATACCTCTCATTTTTGCCCCACTGGTTGCAAATGTCCAGATTATAAGGCCCAAGGGCTCCTTAGAACCATCTAGTCCAAGCTTTCACCATCATAAGGCCTCACACTGCCTAGGGCTGGTAGGGTCTTCCAATCACCTTGCTTTGACTGCAGTGCATGCAGCTACTACATCCTCGTGGGTTTTGTCTCTCTATAAAAAAGGGTATGACTCACAGTGAAATACCACAAATGTTTGTCAAGTCCTCCCCTGTTCCTAAAATTTCCTCCGCTATTAGCCCAGCTATCTCCTGGGAATCCTGAGTGCTTTCAACAGTAGTCAGGCTTGATAGAGACCCAAACCACCTGTCTTAGAAGCCAAAAGGACTTGAATTGGATTTCTGGGCTACCTGCACAGGACTGGGCTTTTTTCTTTATTTACTTGTGAGTTGTGTAACTACTGTGCACCAGGTGCAGTGCCACACACTGGGTGCACAGAGCCAAAGGGAGGCAGAGTGTTACAGTCTCACTCAAGTGACAGAAACAATATGGGACATACAAACATACAAACCCTGACAGGGGCACTCTAGATTGCGAGGCCAGGGAGGCATCTCTGAGGAAACAGCATTTAAACTACTTAAGATCTAGAGGGTGGAAGAGATTCAGACACCGGCAGAGTGAGCCCACGGGAACATCATATATGAAACTACTAACACAGGAAGAAAACTACCAACAGGGAGAGAGAACTGGAAGCACTTCTGCGCCTCTCACATCCCTTCGGCCTTCCTCTGTTTTCAGCCACAGCTGTGGTGAACAGTTTCCAGCGAGTTCAAATACACTTAAAGCTGCAAGACCCCTACTGTGAGCACTTAGGCATCTCCTGCCTCTTCTGAGAACCAAGAGCAGCCGGAAAGGGAGCTGTTAATGTTGCCAGAGCAACTCTCAGTTGTGGGGAACAGAAGCTGGTGGACCAAGGCTCCCCTCCTGTCCTTTAACACCCTCGGGAGACAGGCTGTGTGCTTTTTGGGAGATCTCAGCAGAATGCAGCCCTGTTACCCTAACAGTCTCACAAAATGTTCTTATTTTGGTTTTTTTTCTGCTTCTTTTCTTGTCTTCTCTCCTTCCCAATTTGCACCTCTATCATTTCAAGGAAACTCAAATTAGGATGGACATGTTAGAGGAACTGGCAAACAATCTGAAAAGGGGTGAGCAAGCAGGCCAGCTAGGCACGTGGGGTGGGAGCTGTAGCGTGGGGGCCAGTGTAGGAATTCAAAGCCCTAATGAGAATGTTCTACTCCAGGCTTCTCAGTGGAGGCCGGGCAGGCAGGCACAGCTGGTGGCTCCCAGAGTAGCTCTGGGGATCATTTGTGTATGTAATGCTTAAACCAAAAGGACTGGATGAGCTCAGCTGGAGAGACCAGGGAGCTAGAACAAAGGAGTGAAGATCTATTGTGGCGCTCTCCAGAACCTCAACACTTGGATGTTAGGCAGAAAAGGCAAAGATGATGTTTCAAAAGAACCACTGAAAATACAGTAGACCGGAGACATCACACAGTTCAAGAGGAGTGAATGTTTCAAGGAGGAAGACGTGGTCAACTATTTTGAATGCTCCTCAGAGATGAACTAACTTGAGCTATCATCATCTCTCATGCTTTCTTTAGCCTTAACTCACCAAAGGCATGTGGTCTCAGGCCAGATGTTCTGGCTGCAAGAAAAATGCTCCAGAAAAGACACAGATGAATTTGAGGCAGTTACTAAATACTGGCTCTGGCTTAGGAAATCTCTTCCATGGAGGTGGTTAGCTCTGTCTTCCTCTCTCAGTGAGAGTCTCTGTCTGCTTACTCCCTAATAAGTCTGTACTCACTTTCTATTCCACTGTCCAAATCACCGAGCTTTCCTAGCCCAAAGAAGCAGTTATGAGGAGGGGCGTGTTATTCTTTCCTTAGTCCCTAGCAATAATTTAAGGATCTCACCATTTTAGACCTCTAGGTCTTCAGGTCACAGATCAATGCCATGACTCAATTTCTAAACCTTCCCATTTGACTTTCTCTCTCTTTTAATGTCTTCTTCCAAGCACCTTTGGGCTTTCCTTATTTCACTCTTGACTCATATCATAGCCTTGGCACAATCACTGGGGTCACTCATCAGAGTCACCCAGGCTGGTCTCAGGAAATTTTACTGATCTTCACTGATATTTGGGGAAACTGCCCAGTGCCCTGCTGTCACTTTCTAGAAGCAGTCCTTCTTGTCCATCAAGTCTGCAGTTTAGATAACTAGCAATAGCTAATATTCTGTGACTGTATCTGAGTAGTGTGGGGAAATTCTTTATTTCATGGTTATTCCCTAAGAAAACAGGAATATACTTAAAAGCACAGAACTTACAGAGATCCACATCTTGTAGTAGCCAAATTTTCAGGATAATCAGAGACACTCTCCACCTCCTCAACCACTCCAAACTACCTTGAGCTATGCCATTTCAAGAACAAAGTCAGTACTCTGTTCAGAATGTTCCTTTGTCTTCCTTACTTATTTCATCCAGTCTTGCTCCACAATCTGACCAACCACCAGCTATATGATAAAACAGGCCCTTCAGCACCACAGACCTTCTTCACATGCCCATGGACACTGGCCATGCCTCTTTCCCCCTTCTCCGTAGTCCTTACCCAGAGTACCCTTCTCATTCAAGCCACACCCCTTCCTGAAACATTGCCTGGCACCTTCCTCCAATCTTCGCCTTTTTCTCTTTGTTACAGGACTTTGGTGTCTACCCATAATTCAGCCTTTGGATCTATCATGAATTTTAATTACCCTCTGCATTAATCTATACCCTCCATCAAAATAATAAGAACCTCTATAATCTCATTACCTGCCACCACAAGACCTTACTACCTCTAAGCAGAATGATTTTAATCGCACTTAAAGTTGAAGGTTTTGTTTTGTTTTTGTTTTTATGGTGCTGAAGATTAAACCCAGGGCCTTCCTCTGAGCTATATCTACAGCCTTAGGCCTTTATTCTGTATATTTTGAGACAGTCTCACTAAATTACCCAGACTGGTTTCAAAGCCATCCTCCTGCCTCAGCCTCCCAAATACAGGGGTTATAGGCAAATACCACTGCACCTAGTTCGGATTGAAGTTCCTTTTTTAAACTCCCGCAATCTAATAGTCCAGTTCCAGCCCCACTTCTACCACATGCAGCTGTTTGTTCATTCATTTGTTTGTTTCTGCAGAGCTCGGGATGAATCCAGAGCCTTACACATACCAGCCAAGATCTCTACCACTGAGCTATGACCTCAGCCCTTTCACTTGCTATGATTTTAGCCCTAGTCACGAGGAGCAGTGTGTTCCCCGAGCCTGTCACACTATTTCACACTTCTCACATGCCCTTCTAGAATGACTTTGGTGTCTTCTTCACCAAATCAATCCCTGTCCATTTTCTAGACCTCTGTAACTTCAGAAGACTTTTCTGATTTAGATATCCTACACCTGTGTCTCCAAAGAATTTTATTACTACCATTTCTTGGACTTTTTGCAAAATACTTGTTTACTGCAGGAATGGGAACTACATCTTTTTTAATATGGTATACTCAGTGCCCAGCATTGTAACTGATACATAATAATAAAATATCCACAAGTATTTGTCAAATGATTAAATGAATAAATATCTTATTGATTTCTAGCCTGTAGTTTTTCCTTCTAACTTGGTGTCAGGGTCCCCTGTTAGAACAGGTATCTTTTATCTTCCCACCCAAAACCCACTAACAGCTCCTCTTAGCTAACAAAATACAACCCCTTCAACTCAAAATTCAAAGTCCTTGGCAGTCTGAACCATATTCTATGCATAGTTAAATCCTATTTTCTATTTTGTAACAGTGACCCCTCTGCTTTCCCAACTTTCTTTATTGACCCTATTCAGAATACTCTACCCAGGGTTATATAGCTATGGTCATTGCTCCTTCCCCTCCAACCAATGTCCAACCTTTTCCCAAGCCTCAGCTCAAATCCTACCTCCTTTTAAAAATATTCCCAGATTTACCCCTCTGCCTGTGTCATAATTAATCTCTCCTCTCCTCTATTTTATAACATTTTGATTTCTCATTACAGTTTTCATTGCTGTTTGTTCTTATTAGGGGCAAGAGGTCCCCACTAGGTTGTTAGTTCCTAGATGGTGACTCCTACAGGACCTATGATAAAGACCATATCCAATAAACTAATCTTTTATTAGAAACAACTCTGAGTTCCAGCCTAGCTTCTACTCCTGGCTTGACTGTTTATAACCTTGGGAAGTTCCTTTAACTTCTATCAGCCTCCTTTGCCTCACCTCTAAAATAAGATTAATCATACTAGGGATGCTTGAAAATAAATTATTTATCATTTTGAAAGTGCTTCAAGATCTTTTGAGATTAGGCATGTCTATTTTTGTGGCATCCTTCCTGCTGGAGCCTGCAACTTTTTGAAAGAGATGTGCAAAGAAAAGGGATGGTCTGTTCAAAGAACAGTTCTTCTCAGAACCTGAAATAATTACATCCTGTATTGCAGACAAGGTCATCTTTTAGCCTTTATGGTAAATGATGGAGTCTTGAAGAAACCTGCATTTCCTACCAGCAGCTTTAAAGTGATTACAGTATTTATGTCAAATTGTAAAAAGATGAGTAAAAATTGTATCATGCAGAAAGCAGGGATCTCCCTAAGGGGAGAAATAAATGACGAGCACGTTTGAAGTATACCAAAATGTAAATGACTTTATAGAAACCAGTTTCCTCTTTGTACGTTCTGTCAGGGCCGGCGGTTGAGACATTGATTTCAGTGACTAGCTTATTTCAAGACACTTCCAAAGCCAAGGGCAAAGTGAACAAGTCCCCGTCAATAATAACTCAAGTTTCATATGCATCAGCTCACAGTCCTCCCCTGAGTCACACAGGGCAGGGATCACTAAACCTGCCTGATGGCTGAGGAAGTGGTAATCGCTGTGGTTATGCAACCTGGCTAAGGCCACTCTAAACGGTAAATGGTGGAGCCCAAACTCAAACTGATCTTTTGACTCAAACCCAGGCCTCCTCCCATTCACCTCACCTTCTCTCAATCCAGGACCCCTGGCTGCAGACTGGGGCACTAGGGCCACCTGAGAAAGATAAGACTCAAGGACATCAGAGAACTTCCTGTGAGGCTTCAAGTCTGTCTCCCAACAAGGTCTCTAAGCCGTCTGAGCCCCTTCTCCCCTGGTCCCTGGATGCTCTCAGGGCATGTCAGCTGGGCTTCCCCTTTTACCTCAGCATACTCTTGGGGTGTCAGGTATAGTGCTAGCACTTCACACCTGATAGTGTAATGACCCTCACAACAGCCTTAGGAGCCAGGTATCCCGATATTCATTCAAGTTTATAGCTGAAGAAGAAATGGTGGACAAGTTATTTTTTAAAGCTATCTACAAACACCTAAACTGGGACAAGATGGGATCTCTTTCCCCACCCCACCCCCCCCCCCCGCCAATGCTGGGAATCAAACTCAGGACCTTACACTTGCCAGGCAGGCTTGGTGCCACTAAGCCACCTCCTTGGCCCACAATATGTCATTACACTTGTCTGCCATTCCTGAATGGCCTAGCAGGGACAATGTTGAATTACAGTAAGACCTAGAAGTACACTTAATAGAATGTCATGAACATTTATTTGATTAAAATAAAATGTTGGTTAATTTAACTTAGAAGACACCTAATAATAACAATAATGATAATTTTTACTGCCAGATCCTGAGCTCAATGTGTTTTATACTCAGTCTTCTTCATACACTCTATAAATCCCTCCCCTTCCAGGGTAAAACATTTTTATTCCCTCTCAATTGACTCCTTGAGGAAACTGGGACACTCATCTTGTAGAACTTGCAGAACTTCCTCCACTCCGAATGTTGTAGACTATATACTCCTCATAACAATTATTTGATTAATCTTGTGAGATAGGTATTTTATTATTTCCATTTTGCATGGCTCAGGATGATGAAAATTTTGCTCAAATGAAAAAGCAACACAAGAAGCAGTTAAGGACAGACATAAACCCAGCCCACTGACTCTAAGGCCCACACTCTTATCTTCCAGAGCTGACAGCCCCCCCAGTTTAGACACACCCAGAGAGCATCTGCTATGCGAACATCAATCATCCTGCTGTAATTCATTTTACTATTTACTACAGCGACACAAAAATTAAAGGAGAGTGGTACTCAGATGTTTTATGTTCATCTGCAAGTTTTATGAGGACCATAACTAATATCCAGTATTTCACAACTCTAAAATGACAATTTAAACAAAGACATCATTACTTTTTCATAGGAAGACTATTTACAATATTTGAAACTCATAGTTTTAGAAGTAAAATACATGTCAAAAAGGGTTTATATAAAATAACAGGTGAAGAGTGGTCTATGAAATGAAGTCAAGGGTATGTATGGATGTGTGTGCATATATATATATATGTATATGCATAAGTATATATGTGTGTGTGTGTGTACTTTTAAAATTACAAATACAAGTAAGAAGTGTACTGATTGTTTTTTTGAGGTTGATATCTGAGAAGTAATCAGTCTGTTCTACCAAACATAACTACAAGGACAGGGACAAAGTTTGTCCTGCCAGTAGCAGAGGTCTAAGCTAGGGGTGAATCTCTAGAGGCTTTTCAGATGGAGCAGACAGTATGCCTGTAGATACTAGAGTGTGAGAATCTCAGATAAGAAATAAGAGTATCTAGTGGTAATGAGGCAAGGGTCATAAAGCCTGGAATTTAAAAACTGGAAGACAAGGGCCAGGGATTTAGCTCAAGTGGTACCACGCCTACCTTGGAAACAGAAGGGCCCAAGTTTGATCCCTTGTACTGAAGAAAAAAAACAAACCCCTGGAAAACAGCTGAAAAAATGCAGATACATATAAGGAAGCTGTGAAAAAATAAAGAGTAAAAGATGAAGAGAGCAATGGACTTTTTTTGGGCAAGTTCTGGAAGTTTTGACACTAAAACCATTAAGGAAATTACATTTGAGATATATGTTTTGACTTGTTGCTATGGCTTCAATGACCCCTCCAAAACAGAGGTTGAAATTTAATTGTAACAATTGTCATTGTGACAACAGAAGACGTGAGACTCTTAAGAAGTGATTAGGTCAGCAAGACACTCCTCTCGGTTAAGGCTTTTATCACAGGATGGGCCCTTTTTGAATGAATGAGTTCTGTAGATTTTACTCTGTCCCTCAAGCTTGCTTCCTCACCTGGCAAAGCCATGTTACCACACATTAAGAAACGAGGTGCCCTCACCAGATATGAGAGCCATGCACTTAGACTTCACAGCCTCTAGAACTTTAAGATATAAATCCCTGGGTTCTATAAATTACCCAGTCTTGAATATTGTTATAGGTGCAAAAACAGGCTAAGATATCCATGTAGCACATGGTCAGGGCACAAGATGAATTGAGACCATGTGAAAAACATGTAAGACCTCACTTTTCTCCCACATGCCATGCTGGGGATAGACAATGCCATTTGCTGGGCTTACTAGAGCTGACCCAGGACACCCCCAGCACCTGTCTTCATATCATTTATTACAGCAAACACAAGTTCCTGGACATACCCTTGGCCTTCGGCAAGGTCACTTCTACCCAGCCACCAAGGTGACAGCCAGGACCTCTCTGCAGAGACCTGCTCTCTGGCCCAGTGTCTACTACCTCTACTCTGCTTGCCAAGGGAGGAAAAAGGCCTTGCTGTCCCTGGTGCTAAAACCAGGCACAAGTGCTCAGTGTTTAGCCAGGCACACCACAGATGGAAACAGTTTGACATTGCAATGCAACTGGCCCATCTCCAAGTTCAATTCCTTCTGGAGATGCCACATTTTTAAAGTTAACCACAGGCACATCTGTAATATAACCTACGGTGCTTATTATGTTATTTAATGAATGGGGTGTAACTGATCATAACAGTTTTATAGAGACCTAATACATAGGCCTACTTATTTTTTTCAGTTATAGGACTCCTCTGCAGCCTTCTTTGTTACTTTTCCTTAGGTCATTTCCACAAAACATGGGAAGCTGAGGCAGGCAGTCTTGTCTCAGGAGCCAAAGGAGACAGGAGACTCAACTCCTGAGGCACCATCTTAGTGGCAGGATTTTAAAATTGGAATTACCACACTTTGATCTTTTGGAAATTTTATTATCATGACTGTTTTGCCCAGGCAACATAATCAACCACAAACTAATTTGCAATTTTTCTATCAAGAGAGGAGAAAAGCAGATTCCAGTGAAATGGGACCAAGTCAGAAAAGGGAAAGTAGCCCAGGGAAGCTTTTCAACCAGTATAAGTGAAGTCTTAGCTCAGAAACATCTTTTGAGCCCAGAAAAGAATGCTCTCTTTCTCTCTCCTTCATAACCCCAGCCCAATTCACTTTTTAAAATTCTACAGCTTGGTATGTTTACAGAAATCCACCAAGGCATATGTAGTTATGTTTCTCTCTTCCAGAAAGGTTTTTAATTTATGGTTTCAAAAAGTATACCTATGATCTCTAGGCCTAAATGAAATAGCTTTTTACATTCCTTCATTCTCCTAATCTTTACACACATATGCCCATGTGGTTTATGTGATTCTTATCTCAGAGAACATGAGATTTTATGTTCTACACTTTACAGTGTGTGTTTCAACTAGATTTTTGTTCCAGTGGAGACCCTGAACTCCAATGCTTACATTTCAAAATAGAAGATTTTTACTTTATATTAGATTAAGTTATTATAAAAACTGAGTTTCAAGAATTACTTAAAGAGCCAGACATTCTGGGAGGCTGAGGCAGGATTTTAAAGTTGAACCCAGCCTGGGAAATTTAGAGGTTTAGCAAGAACTTGTTTCAAAATTTAAAAAAATAAAATAAAGAAGAAAAAGAGCTGGGAATATAGCTCCAGGTTCAGTCTTGCTTTCAATGCCTAGTACTGAGGGAAAAAACATGGCTTCAAGTAGAATTTCTGCTTTATCTAGTGTCTGAGTTAAGAGGCTCTAACTTCTTGAATCCATAATCGGCCTACTCATTTAATTCTGCCTTCCGCTTGATTTTTTTTACATGAAATTGTTTCTTAAAATGAAATGCCAATGTGAACTTTACAGGAGAAAAGTATCATTTATGGGATTTCAAAGAGAGAAAATTGAAGGTAAGAACCTGGTGATAGAGAGAACCCACCCCCTCAACCTGCACAAAACAAGAGAAAGCAGGAGTGGTGCTGGCGAGTGGGGCACTGACAATCCGGAGAACCCAGGCGAGTGTTAGAAGATGGAAAATCTGTGAGGAGGTTCTTGAAGGCTGAATCAAAGCCTTCTCTTGTCTAAAATGTCTTAAAGTATCTCTATCAGTGAAAAACATCCCCCCCCCCCTTCATAGTGTTCTTTTTTGGGGTAAAAGGCAAGGGGGAAGACATGTTGAACGAATAACCTCTTCAATGTTTTCCAATAAATAAAATGAAAATAGATGTTGTCAGTGACTAGATGACAGTAAGTCCCACTGCTACGCCCATCATGACAATCAGAAAGGTCCTCAACTTTTCAGATGTTCCCTGGCCTCCACCCAGCAGAGAACCACTGATATGCAGAACCCACCTGAGGACAGAAAAGACTTATGTTTGACCAGAGGAGAAAGTCTATTTGTGATAGTCTCTTTCATGTGTGTATTCCAAGTCCTGTTTTCAGCACCTGTTCCATTTGGATAACTTTTAGGTCTACTGTTAATTTCTTCTGGAATGGTGCTGTGAGAACGCTGGTCTGAGGCCTTTAAAAGAGTGTGACAGGGAGAGGTGGCAGTGCATGATCCACAGGGCCCCATCTGAGGTTATGATATATGAAATGGAAAGAAGGTGGCTGTACAAATTAGTACAAAGAACAGAGAATTTGGGGTGCAGGACAACATATCTGGGGGACAGGGCTCAAATAAAGGAAGAAGCCTGCTGTTTTTGAGAAGCTGAGAAATCAGTGTAGATGTATGTCTAAGCCTCTAGGCAACAGAGGGCTGAGTGTGAACTGTTATTTCAGTATATAAAAGTAATTTGTCTACTAAGTAGTCAAACTGAGCATGGGATCATTTGTAAGAAAAGGAAGGAAAAAACTTAGACTTCCTTTACCCTTCTCACAAAAAGGAAAAAAATGTAATTATGGAAAAAGGGAAAGGAAAAGGGGAAAGCTTTTACAATGTGTTTTTCCTTTTTTTCCTTTGATTTTACTTTTATTTTTGCTTCATAATCTCAGTTTGAGATACAAAGATGTAATCTCTGATATGAGATTCTGAAACCTGCATTTGGAGCCTCACATGTATAAAAGCCCTCAGGGAGCCACGATGTATGCCTGAAATCCCAGCACTCAGGAGGCTGAGGCAGGAGGACTGCCTCAAGTTTGAAGCCAGCCAGGGCCACTTAGTGAGGTCAAGGCTAACCTGAACTACATAGCGAGACCCTGTCTCAATAAATAAAATCAATAGTAAATACACACAGAGAGAAAAAACAAAACTTTCTTTTTAAATATTCAAAACCACTTGCCCATTTTTATAATAGAGGAAATAGGGACAAAGCAAGGGCAAAATTTCAGCATGAGGACCTCCCCCTGGCTCCTAGCCTTGAGCATCGCTAAGCTGGTGAGCATCCTATTGTCATTTGAGAAAGCCAGCTGCATAGCCAGATAGAGTGAGCCTGTCTCTTCAACTCCAAGACTGTAATTATGCTAAAATGGGATCTAGCAGCAGTGAATATAAAGAGATGCCTTGGAATATCTTTCCTACACTAAACAACTTTATGGTTGAAAGGAAGCAATTACAGAGAACAAGATGAGGCTAAGTAAAAACTGCATAACTTTTCAACTTTCCAACTTGAGTGTTAACAGTATTATGCTGACCTCAAATAGTCTGCTTTTTTTCTCCCATCATAATTTTGATTTCCTGCCTGATTTTCAGATCAAGTGGAGATTGTTTTTAAAGTTACCTCCTTCCAGCTCAATTTAAGTAAGCTTCCTAGATTGGCTAACATCAGTTATTCTATGAAAAATTTTATGATGCATTATCCCAGCCATCAAGAGTTGATCAAATATTTCTTATCTAAGTAAGCCCTTTGTTATACAATGAAGTATTTTTACCTTTTTAAATTATCATCATCTAACTGTGAAGGGCCACCTGGGGATAGGACAGGTATGAAAACTGCAGATCCCAGGGGCTCCTAATTCTTTTTTCCTCTCCTGTGATAGAAGGTGGCAGAAAAGGAAACTAGACATAGAACAGCATCAATCCTGGGAAGGGAAACTGCAAATCAGTACCACCTACAATAATGCATCCGCCACCCCCCTCATTGTGACTTTACCGTCTGTAATTAAAAATGTGTGACCTGAAATGTCCATCGGTGGAGTGCATTATGAGCTTAAAGGAATGCAAAGTGAACTCAGGCCAGGGCTGCAGATGCTAGTTAGTAACTTAGCTCTTTCACATAACCTAGGACCCCAGAGATTCACTTTTACCTGAACTATACAGATGGCCGTGCTTGGAGATGATTATCACTTGTTCTTCTGGTGGTCTTAGCCAAGCTTAAAGCCACAGAAGACATACTGAAAACAAAGAGTAAAAATTCAATGATCTGACTGGCATCGCAAAGCATGGAAGACAAAGACCAGAACAAAGGACAAAGCAAAGATATCAGTCAGAAAGCCAACAATAACTATCATTAGACCCAAATCAATTTGGTTTCCTCTGAATCAGCAATAATCACTTATAAAATATAATCTGTAATGAAGAAGAATTTTTAAAATAAGTCAAGGTATTTTCAGTCAATACAATATAAATAGTCATTATGAAGATTAAATAGATCTCTCTAAGATGACATGGAAAATATCTAAGATATTTGGTGAGATGAAGTAGCAAAGTCCGAACTAGTATATAAAGTATTAAGGTAAATAAAACCATATGTATTTTATTGTACCTGTCTATATATAAAACACAAATATATAAAATACGGATACGTGATAAATATTATTTATAGTAAAAAATAATCAGGAAGAACATAACCAAACCCTCTAAGGTAGTTTTTCTTAGGAAGGGAAAAGAGCTGAAATTATGACTACTTTTTTTCCTATAGTCTGTATTTCTCTAATATTTTTACATCAAAATTATGTTGTATACTCACAACCATAAAAATAAGAATAAAATCTAAGGAAAAAATATTAAGAATATTGAATTATCCTTTCATAGAGATTTTGGAAGTTCAATTAAGACTAAAGTTAAAAATGAGTAGGTACAAAAATGGAATAGTTAATTCTAAGGTTGAGCTCAGAAATGAAAGGAACCATGTCCCAATATTGTTAAAAATCTGTTTTAGAGGCTGGAGATTTAGCTCAGTGGTTCCGGTGCCTGCCTCACAAGTGTAAAGTCCGGAGTTTGATCTCCCAGTGACCACAGAGAATGCTGGGCATGGTGACTCATGCCCAGCAGCAATCAATACCACATACCACAGTGCCGGGCATGGTGGCTCATGCCTGTAATCCCAGCACTCCGGAGGCAGAGGCAGGAGGATTGCTGAGTTCGAGGCTTGCCTGGGCTACATAGTGAACTCAGGGCCAGCCTGAACTACAAAGAGAAACCCTGTCTCAAAAAAAAAAAAAAAAAAAAAAAAGAATGTGTTTTAGGGCCAGAGATTTGGCTCAGTGGTTCCAGTGCCTGCCTCACAAGCGCAGTGGTCCTGAGTTCAATCCCCAGTAACCACATACAATGCTGGGCATGGTGACTCACGCCCACTAGCAATCAATACCACATACCACAGTGCCAAGCGGTGGCTCACACCTGTAATCCCAGTAATTGGGAGGCAGAGACAGGAGAATTGCTGAGTTCCAGGCTTGCCTGGGCTACATAGTGGGCTCAGGGCCAGCCTAAACTACAAAGCGAGACCCTGTCTCCAAAAAAAAAAAAATCATAGTTCTTTTCACTTGGCAACACAGTGAACAGCTTCCCACATCATTCTTTGAATGAGCATTGAATTTCTTCATTATTTCTTAATTTTATCATAAATAATACTGTAATGAGCTTTTTTATACAAAATGAATGTTAAAATTAAAAA
Source organism: Thryonomys swinderianus (assembly GCA_004025085.1). Lineage (NCBI taxonomy): Eukaryota > Metazoa > Chordata > Mammalia > Rodentia > Thryonomyidae > Thryonomys > Thryonomys swinderianus. The sequence goes on from PVIC010024796.1 coordinate 15,623, forward strand.
GCTCCATGAGCACAAAGACTTTTGCCTGTGTTAATGGATGGGTGCGTCCCAGGAACAGGGAACAGAGCCTGATTCTTGGTAGGGAGTCCACATTAATGAATGAGTCTCTCATTGCTCCAGGCCAGCAGGGTTTAAACTGTGGTGCATATAAGAATTATCAGGAGAGGGCCGTAGGGTTAGCTCAGTGGTTCTGGCTCCTGCCTCGCAAGCGCAAGGTCCTGAGTTCGATCCCGGGAAACCACATACAATGCTGGGCGTGGAGACACGCCCACCAACAATCAACACCGCATACCACAATGCCGGGCGTGGTGGCTCACGCCTGTAATCCCAGCACTCGGGAGGCAGAGACAGGAGGATTGCTGAGTTCGCGGCGGCTTGCCTGGGCACCATAGTGAGCTCAGGGCCAGCCTGAACTACAAAGTGAGACCCTGTCTCCAAAAAAAGCAAAAAAAAAAAAAAAAAAAAAAAAAGAATTATCAGGAGAATCTGCTAATCCACATTTCCAGAGATATTGATTCAGGTGTCTTTGGAGGGGCTCAGATGATCCCAAAATGAGTGATTCTGAGTTGAGGTGATTCTCAAACTTTGGGAAACATGCCTCTGGCTAAGTCTACACTGGATCAAAAGCACAGAGATTTTAAAGGCTTCTCATTTACACTGTTAATTTACTTTCTTGAAAGGTTTTCCCCAGTTACTGTTTTGAAGCCTCCTCTGCACCTCATACTATCTAAAACCTGCTGCCTATTTTGCTATCTTTCATCAACATTATACATTTCTAACTCTAGAAAGCAACAGTGACAATAAAAATGAGAAAGAAATATAGGTTTTCATTAAAAATGCAAAAAAGTCCAAACAAAAAAATCATATTTAACTCTATTTGCATTATCTACAACAAGTACCCAGGATCACCTCAGTAACTAGGACTTGAGAGGCATGCGCAGTGCCTCTGAGCTAAATCCCCAGCTCTACAATAAAGTACTCTTGTTCACCTCCTAGCATAGTTGTTTTTAGTCTTTTTACTTTTTTTCTGCTTGACTGAAGCATGACTAATACAATATTTTACATATCAAAATGTAAATACAATGATTTGATATATCCGCACATTGTGAAATAATTGCCACAATCAAGTAATTAACATACTGTTCCCCTCACAGTTACCTTTTCTGTGATGAAAATACCTTAGATCTACTGTCTTAGTAAATTTCAAATATAGTTCATATACTGTTAGCTATAGTCACCATGCTATAATTTAAATCTCCAGAATGCATGTATCTTTGTGATCTTTAACCAGTGTCCCGTTTTCCCATCTCCCTAGTGTTTGTTTTTTTAAGAAAAAAAATCAGTATTGTTTTTAAAAAATAATAGATCTTTATTATAAGATGCATGTAGTAAATAAGAACAAATATAAAATTTAAACACCCCCAGGCTGTACCATGTCAAAATTAAGCCTAACATTAGATATGATTGTAGACATCTTTCTATGCATGTCTCAAGTAGATAAGAGATGGATGAATGGGTGGCTGGCTGGCTGGCTGTCTGGACAGCAAGAAATACTTTGATAGGAAAGCTGTCTGTGACAATGGCTGGGCTCAATTCTGTATTCTGGGATTTTTATGTGCTCTATTTATTATCTTCATTTAGGTGTGTATTATGTTCTTTTCATTGGTTCTTGGGTTAGCTTCCTCCAAGACAGAAGTTGAGATAGAAAATGGTTGGGAAGTAGTTCACTGTGAAGATGAGTCCAGGAATCCCTGGTATGGAGTAGAAAAATGAGGAAAAGAAAGGGAGGAAATAAAGTAGCGTATGTGCAATGGAGTAGGTTACTTTGCTGGGCATCAGGAGCTCAATCCCAGCAGAGGAACATGGAAGACGGTGTAGAAGACACAGCAGAGTTACCTTAATTGTGTGTGAAGGAATTGGAATCAACCCACTGGGGTCAGTCACTGTGTGAGCCTCACTGGGTGGAACCACCAGCGCTCCAATTCTTCCTGCCTGCCCATGAGGGGCCAAGCAAGATCTTCTGGTCAAAAGGACTCTCAGGGAATTGCACATAGTTGTGATTAGAAGCTTAAATAGTGGAGTAGGAACTTTGAAGGCTGAGGGGTACAGGTAGAGCCCCACCAGTGTGAGTACAACCCTAGGGCTAATCCAATAGTGGACACCCTGGGTAGGGGAAGGACAAGTTTGACTTAAATTTTGGCTGGGGGTAAAGATGCAAATCTTCATATTATTTTTTTTTCCTTCGAGTAGTGGAAATAAGAATTTCCTAAACAAAAATGAAAACAAGAAATTTAGAGATTGCCTTGAGAAACCTATTTTGGTGCTTAGATAAGAATAGTCACAGTTTAAGAAAATATACTAACCAGCTTGGCCTATGTCTCTAATCCTAACTCCTAAACATGGCATTGAACATTTGGAATCCATCTTTTTGTTTGGGGGTGGTGTGAGTGGGTTGTGTTTTGTTTTGTTTCTGAGATGGCATTTCACTATATAGTCCTGAAAGACAACATTCCCAAAATATTAAAAACATTTATTTGGTATGCCTTCCACAGTGGATGACTGACATATTTATAGCCATCTATAACTTTCAGTTATTCAGAGCTTTCAATAGCTGTTTGGCAATTTTGTGAAATTTGATCAAATGCAACTTGGTTTTATATGAAGAAACACCCTACCAATATTATATTTCACCACCTTTCTTGGACTGAAAAGCTAACTGACAATGTTAGGTGTTGAGCTAAGAGGTATGAATTAGTAGAGACGGGTGTGGAAGTTTTGCCATGCCAAGGTTTATAATCAGAATAGGGAACATGCCCCTGCAGCAAGAACAGTCGTCTCCTAGAATTATCTCTCCTCAAAAAGTAGAAGGGGCCTGTGCATACTTGACTGAACCAATAAAAACTCCCAGCATCATCTTTGCTTTATGAGATCTGTGCCATTTCTTGCATGAATTTGAGGGCTAAGGAAATGTAAGCATGGTTCTTGGGTTCTTTCTTTGGATGCCCTCCCTCTTTTTTCTTAATTTGGAGATGTTTTTGTAATCAGACATTCTTAAGATTATATATTATGGACAAAAATAAATCTCAACAACTCTCCTTCCTTTTTGTCTTCTTTGTTGTTGTTGTTTTCCTTACTGGTACCATCAATATCATTATAAGATACTGTTCCAATTCTAAAGCTATTTGTACAACTGTCTCAGTCAGGCACATTTTTCTATTGTCATCACTTTCTTGGGGTACAGACATGGAAACATGGATAAGTACTCACCATGTTCCTTTTAATTAACTTCTGTTAGCTTTCTCACTCAGTTTTAAATGGACTGTTTTTAAAATGGGAATATATTTGGCAAGCTTGATTTTTAAAGGAAAATTTTAACTCCTAGAGTCCAGCCCTAAAATGTGTGAGACATTGCTCAAATCTCAGAGGTTAAAATAATAAACACCCTCTACCAAATAGCTACTGAAGAACTTGTTTTTAACTTCATAGGCTCCAAGCCTGAAGTAGGCTGCTTCCATCCACGGGACACACACACATACACCTGATTGTAAAGTGCAGAATGCGTACATTTCAGCCAGCCACTTCCAGCATGCTCCAGAGAAGCAGAGAGCTAGCTCCATTAGGCAATGTCAGAGAAGATAAATGTGCCCAAATTACTTGCCAAAAATGCTTACTGAGCAACAGAAAGATGCATTCTGCTTTCCAAATTATTAAGCATACCATTTAGAGGCACTGAAACATTCATTTTTCTTTGAAGATTGGTGAGCAGAAGCCAGGGACAGCTGTCTTCCTCTGATGCCTTAGGGTGATGCCCACAGGATCTTTCTCCCTTCAGAGTTCGACCCACTAAAAGGTGGCAAAGGGTCTATAGCATTAAGCAGCCCTGATAACTACAATTTGATTAAAGGATTTTATGCACTAAAACCCATGAATCCTAGAAAGGCAATCATTTTCCTTCAGATGTATTTTTCTCAGCAACATCAACTTTCTGGCTTTCTCTATATCAATACATTGAAGCAAAATACCACAGTGTCTGCCCTGATGTATGTATGTATATATGTATAAATGTACCATAGTATGTATATACTTTCCTGGAAAGCAGGACCTGAATCTTAGTCATGAGTGTTTTAAACGTGGCTATTTTCTTGGTATGTACAAAAGGTGCTCTGAAGAAGTGAACTGTCTCTGATGAACTTTTAGGTCTTTACTAGAGAAGAAAAAGTTTAGTAACTGCTAGGAAACTGAGGTCCCCAAAAGCTAGGAACCTACTTTTTAGCAAATACTCCTGAAGGTGACTCTTTTTTCTAAAAAGCACACTTTCAAAGTTCACTTAAGACTGAGTTCTCTCCTTTTCATTGGTGGAAGGAAGAAAATTCACACTTATTTTAGACATAACTACTCACAAAATAATTAAGAGCAGTTAGTCACATTATTTTGTCTTTAGTCACCTCTGTATTTTGTCAGCTTAGTCATCTTCTTGTCTTATTCTGTTTTTTCTTCAATTTTTCTCCACAATGAAATGAACCCTGGTGTTCCAACAATGAGTCCTCAGTTTTCCTCCTGTATTTTTATGTAGCTCACTACAGAGTGGAAACCATCCACCATTGCCAACATATTTTTTAGGGGATGATTCATTTATCAAGTGTTCACTTATGAGTAACTAATAGTGGATGACTGGAATTCTTGCTAGATTACTCCCTTGCTAGATTATTCCTCCATGGGTTGCTAAAACAAAATGCCACAGACTGGACTGCTTAATCAACAGAAATTTACTTCTTCATGGTTCTGGAGCCCAGAAGTCCAAGACAAAGCTGCTGCCCATTCAGTTTCTAGTGAGAGCTCTGTTCCTGACTTGCAGGCAGCTGCTTTCTTGCAGCACACTCATGTAACCTTCCCTCAGTACATGCCCTTAAAGACAGAAGTACTGGGGCTTTTCCCTCTCTCATACTGAGCTTTTTATTTTGTTTTTTCAGTGCTCGGGACTGAGCCTGGTGCATCGTCCAGGCCATGTAAGTGCTCTACTATTGAGCTAAGCAAAGGTCCACTCTTCTTCCTTTTCTCATGAGGGAACAACATGATTGGTTTAGGGCCAAATGTTATGGATCTGCTTGACTTGTATCACCTCCTACAGGACTTATTCATAAACAGTAATATTGTGGGGATACGGTTTGATCACATGAACTTTAAAGGACACATTTCAATCTAAAGCAGTCCCTTAACTGAAGGAATAAATAAATAAATTCTACTACTTCCCTACAGTGACATACTACTAAGCTAAAAAGGAACAAACATTGATACACAAAACTACATGACTAAATCTCAAGTATTTTATACAAAGTGATAAAAAAAAACATATTAAAAAGGATATCTATGGGCCAGAGATTTAGTTCAGTGGTTCCAGTGCCTGCCTAGCAAGTGCAAGGTCTCTGGTTTCATCCCCGGTAACCACAATCAACAATACCAGGCATGATGACTCACGCCTGTAATCCCAGCACTTGGGAGGCAGATGCAGGAAGATTGCTGTGAGTTCAAGGCTTGCCTGGATTACATAGTGAGCTCAGGGCCAGCCTGAACTACAAAGTGAGACCCTGTCTCAAAAAAAAAAAAAGGATACATACTATATAACCCTGCACAACTGCCTGGAAAAGCAAACTCATGGGAACAAAACACAAATCAATGGTTGCTAGGGTTTGGTGAAATATTTGGCCAATTAAAGAGAAAAGGGGGGGATAGAGGTAAGTAAAGAAGGGAAAGAAAAAAATTGATGATAAAAAAGCAAACAAAACTTATTATATGGGTGGAGGGAATTGTAGGGAGGGCAAGGGAAAGGGAAAAAAAATGAGAATTAAGGTTTGACCAATAGAGAGATGTATAATAGCTGATATTATCCCAGGACAATATAGAGAAGTCTTTTTGGTATGATAGAACCAATCAATATCTTGATTGTAGTGGTGGTTCCCTGACTATACATATTTGTCAATATTTGAAAAACTATACTAAAGGAGGTGAAATTCCCTGTCTAAATTATTTTAATTTTCAAAATTAAAAAATAACTTATATATTATAATGTGATATTACCTCACAATGATATAATAGTTATTTCTACTAAGGGTATTTTTAAATTTTTGTTTTATAAATTTAACAGAATAATCCAGGAAATGAAAATTATTTCAAGCAGTGAATAACAATGAAGATATTTACAAAAGTGCTTTTCCCTTGAGTTAGAATATCCTTTGTGCAATCCCACAAACTGACTAAGCCCCTGAGCCCATTGTTAGGATAAAATAAAAATCTTTGGAAACATCCCTGAATGTCTCTTCCTGAACACAACTTTTTTTTTTTTTTTGAGACAGGGTCTCGCTTTGTAGTTCAGGCTGGCTCTGAGCTCACTATGTAGCCCAGGTAAGGCTCAAACTCAGCAATTCTCCTGCCTCTGCCTCCCAAGTGCTTGATTACAGGCGTGAGCCACCATGCCCAATACTGTGGTATGTGCTATTGATTGCTAGTGGGCGTGAGTCACCATGCCCAGCATTGTATGTGGTTACCGGGGATCGAACTCAGGACCTTGTGCTTGCAAGGCAGGCGCTGGAACCACTGAGCTAAACCTCCGGTCCCTTGAACACAACTTTTTAAAAGAATGGACAAAGGCATCAAAGGGTCTCAGAGAACATGAACCAAACCTGCTCTGCTCTACAGCAACATTCTGACTTGCTGAGGGGAGAAGAGTTAGGGTTCCATTCCTCAACTGATGTCACTTCCACATCTCCTTTCCTCTCTCAATTTTCCCACCATCCTCCCAGTATTCACACAGCAACCAAAATCATTTTTAGGACAGTTTTCCATAACCAAAAGGAAAATAAACTGATGAACAAAACCCTCTGCTATAGCAACATCAGAATTCTTCTAAACCCACCAAGCAGGAAACAACAGAAGAAATCTCCAAGCCTTACTTGAACCTCACTTAGAGGAAACAGGTAACAGGACATTGATAGGCTGTGACTTAGAAGGTGCAGCAAATATGCAGGCAAATTTTCGAGCACATTATTATCCATCCAGGAGTTTCTCCATTTGTTTGATAAGCAGTGAACTATTCTTAAAATGTTCTGAAGTCATCATCCTACTAAAACTTCCACAAAGATCAACTTGTCCTGGATGAAAACAAAAACAACTTTGCTCCCAAATCCACCCTTTCCTCATCACTTAGATTCCCCTGAACACAGCATGGAAATGGTGCGCTCACCTCCAACCATGCCTAACTTGAGGGCTTTGCCTGGAAAGTAGATGGGTGTTGGAGTGGAGATGTGCAAGTATCACCTGCTGAGACTTGGGAACCTTTATACAACACATCAGGAACCTGAGAACTGAGCCTTTATTGTGAGTCTGGGGCCAGATTTGTCAGGTTGGTCTGCAGGGAAAGATGGATAACTTTGCAGGACTCCGCAGCTCCAAAAACTCTGCTCTGCCTGTACCGAGTTTGGGCTGCCTAATGTAGTCCTCAGAACTGTCTACCCCTCTCACCTTCCAGTCAGTCATTCATACCCTGTTTTTAGGATCCCTTAGCAACTGAGCATCCTGTTATTCTGTAACTAATACTTTGCATCCCTGATTCCATTAGGACATTCACTGCTCTACCCCACCCTAAAATGTACGCCCTGACATCAGCTGCAAGTTCTCCAGAGACGGGAAAAGCACATTCATAAGGACATGCTCTGTGCCTCCTACTTCCTGGATGCAAGAAAATCTTCCTATGTCCAAGCTTAGCTCCTTCTGAAGAAGCTGAATCCCATTCCCAGGCCTCAGTCTTCCCTGGAGATGGGAATAGCTAAAGCGACATTCTTAATACAAAAAGCATTTTATTTTATGAGAAATGAGAAGAGCATGATGATTTTAAAAATCAGTCATCTGCTTCTGAAAGGCCATGGGGCAACAGAACTGCATCCACCACACTACGGCCCCATATAAGAGGTGGTGTGAGAATTTATATTTTAAGTTCCAAGCCTAAGGAATTCTGCCATTTTTGTTATAACTCACAAAAAACATTTGTGCTACTGTTGTAAGATATTGTAACATATGGGGGTGGGGGAAATCTCTGCTTTTTTCAATTCAGGATCATTTTTAATCACTCTGCCTTGGCAGGTCTACTTCTCACCCATCATTCCTACCAGCAGTTTGTTCCTATTCTTAGCTCAGAGGGAATGTTTGAATATGTGACATATTTTGGGAAAATCAGCTAGAGTCATTGAATTCACAAATGAAGAATCTCATTTTATGGATATACAAATTAATTTAACACAATATGACACTTTTTAAAAGTCTATTTTCCACACCAAGATCAAATTTAAGCATATCATATTTACTATAAACTTTTTAAAATTAAAAAACAGTATCCACTTAAGAGGCAAGAACAGAAAGATCACAAGTTTAAAGCCAATCTGAATCACATGGCAAGACCCTATCTCAAAAAAACAAATGAAAAATAAATGCCATTTGCCTTTAATCATGAGAACTTGATTGTAGCCAGTTTTACCAAGAGCTTTTACCAAAGACCAGTGTACTTTCACACAGGAACAGTATCGATTCTGTGGGATCTAGACCCAGTGATACAAACTTTGCTTTTTCTTGTCTATGGCTACTGATATGCTCTACCTGAAGAGTTCACCATCCTTGGTAGATGCTAGAGCAGAGCACTCTTTGAGACAGGACCTTTATTTATTTATTTTTTGCCAGCCATATGAAGCTTTGACTTTCCAGTGCTAGTTGTATCATTCCAGTACTTAATGGACTAATAAGAGAGGAATGTGGAAAACTTGCCTTAGCATGAGCTCTAAACTCACAGGTTTCACCTCTTTTGACATAGAATACAATGTAGTCTAAATATAATACCTAATATCTAATTTAATATCTAAATTCTCCATGAGCAATTTTGAAAGATTGGTTCCAAGAGCCTCCACAAACACCAAAATATGCAGATGTTCCACTCCTTTACATAAAGTGTTATAGTATTTGCATATAATATATACACATATCCTCCCATATACTTTAAACCATCTCTAAATCACTTATAGACAACTAAGCTAGTTAGAAAGGCAGTTAGGCAAGGCTGGGCTCTTAGCACAGAAAACAAATGACACATTTACTAAAAAGTCAAAATTCAAAAGGGAAGAACAACTATATTCACATATGTCCCTTAGGGATCAATAGTGGTGATTGATACTCTTAACAGACATCAACCACCTTATTTCAGGACCAAAACCTCCTTAGCCCATTCCTTCTAGGGAAATACTTGTTTATTCCATATACACTCGCTATATGATTAGCTTCCCCATTTGATTCCCATTTAATTAATATTACTTAAGTGATTATATTCATTGTAATGTTATTGGACAATCATACTTTGCCGCATCTCATGATTTCCCACTGGGTCAATATCCCCTAAGGGACTATACTTGTAATCTTATTTGTTGACTATAATTTTGTCCCACCTTGAACCTCTTTCCTCATGGCTTTGCTCAATAAAACACTTTTGAGAAGTAGGATAGGTAGACAACCTGCTTTCTAGTCCCCCTTCTGTCTTTCTTAGACAAAAGTTATCCTTTTTTTCAATAAATTCTTTCTGCTCTTAAAAAAGAAAGTATCCAATACAATGTAAATGTCACATAGTGTGACCATTAATCCTGATATGTCAACTCCACTGAATTAAAACACCTAGAAAATTAGTACAGTGTGTTCACAGGTGTATCTGGGTGGGCCATGGAGGTATGGCAATAGGTACTATGTATGGCCACTCATCTACACCTCTCTGGTGTGGTTTCCAGCTGCCATGAATTGAGCAATTTTGCTCTACCATACCCTTCCACCATGAACTTCCTAGCTTGGAGCCAGCCTATCCAAACTGAAAACAGGTGCTAAATTAAACCTCTCCTCCCTTAAATTCTATATATTTAGATATTGTGTCCAGTGACAGGAAAGCAGACTGATACAGAACATTGGGATCAGAGAAGTAAGGTCATTGATGTACCTGACCATGTGCTTTAGATTCCTTTGAAACTGGTTTATACAAGAAGCTTGAAAAATTTGGAAAAGCAAGGTAGAGAAACCCTAGAATACTGTAAACACAGCTTGATGGATCATTTTT
>PVIC010024797.1:0-25746 GCA_004025085.1 Thryonomys swinderianus
GACCTTGGCATCATCCATGCAGCACTGGTTTTAGGCACCTGCAGAATGAGAGTCGTGGGGTCAAGCAGGCTTCCACCCAGATTTCAGAAGATCTGGGAGGCCAGGCGGTGTGTCCCCAAGAGGGCAGGGTGTGAAGCCACAGGTGCAGTGGAGACCCCAGAAGTTTCAAGAAGCTGGAGGAATGGATTGTATGAGGAAAGCTGCAAGGAGGGCGGAGAACCGAGCCAGGAGAGAAGCCATGGGAGCTGCATCCACCAGACGTGCCATCAGGGCAGAACCAACCACTCATCTGCAGTTCACAACTTGCAGCAGACTGTCTCGGATGCCACACGTGGAATTATGGGACTTAATGTTTGCACAGCTGGATTTTGAACTTACCTTGGTCCCATTCCTTTGTATCCTCTTGTTTGTACTTTTGGGAATGGAAATGTCTATCTTGTGCCATTGAATGTTGGAAGTATGTTGGGGGGGGGGCTTGCAGCTAAAAGTTTGCCTTGAATATCAAAAGAAACTTTGGACTTGGGCTTTTCAGCAATGCTGAAACTATTAGGACTTTGGCAACTCTTAGAGAAGGACAAAATGGTTTTTTTGGTTGTTGTTTGTTTTGTTTTTTGTTTTGGCATAAAGGGATATGTGTGAGTCTTGGGGGGGTCTAAGGATGGGATGTTGTGGTTGCTAAGATGTCCCCTCAAGGCTCATGCAGGTGAGGTGGGACTTCCGGCACCTACCTAGCAAGCATGAGGTCCCTGAACCACTGAGCTAAATCTCCAGCCAAGGGAGAATATTTTGAGGGGAATAAATTGCAAAATATCTTTTACTGTAATAGATTTTTTTTTTTTTGAGACAGGGTCTCGCTTGGTAGTTCAGACTGGCCCTGAGCTCACTATGTAGCCCAAGCAAGCCTGGAACTCAGCAATCCTCCTGCCTCTGCCTCCTGAGTGCTGGGATTACAGGTGTGAGCCACCACGTCCAGCACTGTGATATGTGGTATTGATTGCTGGTGGGCGTGAGTCACCATGCCCAACACTGTATGTGGTTACCGGGGATCGAACCCAAGACCTTGCACTTGCAAAGCAGGCACCGGAACCACTGAGCTAAATCTCCGGCCCCTGCTATAGATTTTTTAAAAATTAAATATTCACTGTATCTTTTGATCACAGCATGTATAAAAGATCAGTGTGAAAGAAGTGGACAGGTGGGTCACTTTGCCATGTCCCCACTCTCAGGCTCTGCACAGGCGGTGGGGGTGGTCTCATGAAGGTGATAAGCCACCACACAGAGATCTGCAGTCCAGTTCCCTCCAGGAGGCGATGGATGGCCCTGACGGGAATATGTCTGGTTAGCAAGTTTGGGGAGGTGTCCCTGTCTCTCAGTGTATTGAAGATATGGGAGGAATTCCAGGCACGTAGCCCCAGGGGGAAAGGGTAAGGAGCAAGCGTTAGGGCTGAGCAGGCTGGGCCTTGAGGCCGTGCAGTTTGGGCCTTGTGATTCTTTCCTTCAGGACCAGTCATGCCAAGCAAAGCCTGAGCAGAGCTTTTGTGCCCTGCCCGATAGCAGCGAGCGACATTTCTGAGATGTGCTGCAGAAAGGGAAGAGAAGGTGGCTTTCAATGGCCTAAGCTCAGCGTGCTGGATGCTCTGTGTCCAAGTGCTCAATGGTGCACTGGCAGGGTCTTCCTGGGTCATAGGGAGGCCACCGGGGTCCAGGTGGCACAGTAGGGTGCCAATGCAGCCCTGTGTCTCTCACCCTTGCCCTGGGTGTTCTTCAGTGACCTTCACCCGCACGTACCTACTTTCTGGGGCTTTACAGTCCTTGACTCCTTCCCTCAGCTCCTCCCGGTGCCCCACCTGCTTTCTCTCTGCAGGTCTGACCTGTTTGCTCCCATAGCCTGTAACAAAATTGCTTTAACACAGTAAGAAGATGAAGAACCCAGGTGCCAGGCATGTGAAGAAAACGTTGGAGGCCCTGACCTGGGGGGCCCCTGGAGTTGGCAGCATTGGGGTTGGGTGCCTGGAGGCCTGGGGTCGAGACACTTCAGTCAGTACCTGTTCTCTTCTCCCACTCTGTCTTTTTCATTTTTAACTTTATGTATTTACTTTGCAGTAATGGGGATCGAACTCAGGCTCCTGTGCTGCCAAGGTAGGTGCAGTACTGCTTGAGCTAAATCCCCAGCCCTCCAGCTCTTTCTGATGAGAGGGATGAAACTAGATTTTGGAACAATGATCCCGGCTGGCTCTGCCACAGGAATGGCTGGACAGTGGCCCTCTCATTGACTTCATGGTGGCCCTGTTCATCCTGGAGGGATCCCATTTGCTCCAGCCCTTCACATGCAGTTGTGACAGGAGGTAGCCAAGGGAAAGGGTCGTCTTTGACTCTTGGCCCCTCCCCTTCCTGCCAGGAAGTCAGCCCAATCTAAGGGCTTTGATCCTCGAACCCAGGACAATCTCTGACACCAGAGGGTCCCTCAGAGAACGATGATGGTTTTCCATCTCTTGCACTCCCCTAATCTCCCACCCCTTTTCTTTTACATGACTAACCTTTCCTCTTTGCAATTTTCTTCCCTGAGGTCTTCCATGACATCAATTTGTTCTGTGACATCCGGTTATGTCACAGACCCGATCCTTCTGCCAACCTCAAGGATAGACCCTGCCAGGGCTCTGCTTTCCTGTCAACCATGTCCAAGAGCCATCTCTAGCTCAGTGGTACAGCATGTCCCTTGCCAGTGCAAGGCCCTGGATTGGATCCTCAGTGCTCTCTCCCCACTCGCGAATAGGACAAAGAATGAATCATCTCACCAAGCAAGCGGTGAACATGTATAACCCCAGTTCATTGAGACTGAGGCTAAAGGATGGAAAATTCCAGGTCAGCCCAGGTATTTTATCAAGATCTTGTTACCCTACAATGCATTTAGTGGGTATAGTATAGGCTCTTGTGTATAACAAGCAATGCATTAACTGCATGCAAATGGCAGACAGCAGATGGAAAGCAGCTACATTTATTGAAGATCAGTCATGGAAAGTTGTGCTCAGGGGAAGATACAGGACAAACAGAAAAGTGATGCTGGGGTGACAGGAAAGCAAAAGCACTGCACACAGAATATGGCAGCCTTCAGATAAGTCAAGCATTCAGAATTGAAAGGACATGCACAGGCACCTCCTTCAAATCTCTAGGTATGATGGACAGGGCATAGTGCTATCTTGGGGCTCTGACTCTCCCAGAATTCACACCAATCTTAATTACATGTATAATATGTACTGCCTGGGCCGGAGGGTTAGCTCAGTGGTTCCGGCGCCTGCCTCACTAGCGCAAGGTCCGGAGTTCGATCCCTGGAAACCACATACAATGCTGGACGTGGAGACTCACGCCCACCAGCAATCAATGCCACATACCACAGTGCCAGGCGTGGTAGCTCATGCCTGTAATCCCAGCACTCGGGAGGCAGAGGCAGGAGGATTGCTGAGTTAAAGGTTTGCCTGGGCTACATAGTGAGCTCAGGGCCAGCCTGGACTACAAAGCGAGACCCTGTCTCAAAAAAAAAAAAAAAAAAAGTACTGCCTGCTCATGAGCCCTTAGTAAGGCAACTTAAGATCAGGCTGGGAGGTAAAATATACATGTGATCTCACCTACAGCATCAGAGATTTACTGGATTTTGTTATATGATTCTCTACTTCTGAGGGCACAGTGGAAGGAGGAATGGTTCTAGAGTGCTGTTTAAAATAAAATTGGTGGAAAAAAACAAATTGGTGGAAGAGAATAGCTTCCTCAATTCCACTGCTTCTAACTGTACTCACCCTGTCTCAAAATTTTAAAAAATGGCCGGGAGTGGTGGCTCACGCCTGTAATCCCAGCACTCGGGAAGCAGAGGCAGGAAGACTGCTGTGAGTTTCAGGCCAGAAAGGACTAGAGCGAGCTCAGGGCCAGACTGAACTACAAAGTAAGACCCTGTCTCAAGAAAAAAAAAAAAAAAAGTGCCGGGCGTGGTGGCTCATGCCTGTAATCCCAGCACTCAGGAGGCAGAGACAGGAGGATTGCTGTGTTCGAGGCTTGCCTGGGCTACGTAGTGAGCTCAGAACCAGCCCAAACTACAAAGCGAGACCCTGTCTCAAAATAAAAATTGAAAAAATAAATAAATAAAAGATGCTGAGGATGTAGCTCAAGAGTGAAGGCCTTGGACTCAATCCCCAGTGTGTGTGTGTGAGGAGTGGGGTGGCAAAGCAGCCAAGTAAAGAGACAGGCTTAGAAATTTTTCTCACCTGATTTTTTATGAGAAGTCAGCTGAGTCAGTGGCAGGCAGCTGAGATTGCCCAGGGGCTAGGGCAGGGGCATCACCCAAACCAAGCTGAATTAAGAGAATCAGGGGTGACAGCCTGCCTTGGCCTGTGGGCAGATTCTATTTACCTGTTGCCTTTTCAGCTTGACATATTAATCACACTTCCAGGATGAGGTTGCCACAGTAACCTAGAACCTGGGACTTCATGTTTCCTTCCACTCTGATCAATGGAAAGAACCCTATCTAGATTGTGCTTACACTATTGGACAGCAGACTCCAGAGCAAAAGAAAGCCAAGGGTGAATTCCTGAACCTTCCCCCAGCTGTGTGTCACAACCAGCCACCTCTCCTGTACAACCCGAGAGACACGCTTGTGAGAATAAAGGAAAAAGACACAGGCGTGTCACAGCGGAAGGGTGACAGATGCACTTTGGTGAACTTAAATAAAGGTTCTGTAGTATAGAGCTTCAGTAATAGAGCTTTGCTAAGTATGGGTGAAGCCCTGAGTTCCATCCCCAGCACTTCAAAAAGAGAGAAAAACCACTTTTTTTTTTTTTTAGACAGTCTTGCTGTGTAGTACAGGCTAGCTTTGAGCTCACGTATGTAGCCCAGGCTGGCCTTAAACTCAGGCAATCTCCCTGCCTCAGCCTCCCAAGTTCTGGGACCACAGGCATGTGGCACCACGGCAGCAGATACCACTTCCAAGAAGGCAGTTTTACTTTGGACATTTGAAAGGCATTCCTGAGACCATGGAGAGGCTTGGGGTGGGGGTTGGAGATCGGACGTGAAGGAGGAGCTAGAGGGAGGCTGGTGTGATGGGACATCTTAAAAGGGCACCTTGGAAGAGACATATAGGCCGGGGTGCCGGGCCACGGGCAGCGCTAGTACAGTGTCTCTCGGGCGTGGGTCCTCAGATGGCGCAGCAGGTGCGAATTTCGGCTGAAGCCTCGGCCACACTGCGCGCAGGAGTAGGGCCTGGCCCCTGTGTGCA
Organism: Thryonomys swinderianus; assembly: GCA_004025085.1. Taxonomy (NCBI): domain Eukaryota; kingdom Metazoa; phylum Chordata; class Mammalia; order Rodentia; family Thryonomyidae; genus Thryonomys; species Thryonomys swinderianus. The sequence goes on from PVIC010024797.1 coordinate 5,261, forward strand.
CTAGGAGGTGGCGGAGCAGGTTGCAGCTGCGGCTAAAGGTCTTGCCGCACTCGTGACACTCCTGCGGGGCCTCCGCCTCCTGTGCCCGCCCCGCGTGGGTGACCAGGTGGCGCTGCAGATGGGCGTTCCGCCGGAAGCTGCGTCCGCACGTGGGGCAGCTGTACGGCCTCTCACCGGTGTGGCTTCGGAGGTGGCGGGCCAGGTTGGAGCTGTTGCGGAAGCGGTGGCCGCAGGTGTCACAGGCGTGGGGCTTCTCCCCCGTGTGGATGCGCTGGTGGCGCGCAAGGTGGGCGCTCTGGCTGAAGCATTCGCCACACTCGCCGCAGCGGCACGGCTTCTCCCCGGTGTGGCTGCGCAGGTGGCGGGCTAGGTCCTGGGTCTGGCTGAAGCTCTTACCGCACTGGGCACAGTGGTGGGGCCGCGGGCCGCCGTGGGTCAGCAGATGGCGGGCGAGGCCGGCGCGCCGCTGGAAGCGCTTCCCGCACTGCGGACAGGAGTGAGGCTTCTCCCCGGTGTGCACGCGCTGGTGGCTGGCCAGCTGGGCGCTCTGGGTGAAGCGGCGGCCGCAGGCCTGGCACGAGAAGGGCCGCTCGCCCGTGTGCACGCGCCGGTGCGTCACCAGGTGCTCACTGCGCCGGAAGGCCTTTCCGCAGTCACTGCACGCGTGGGGCCTGCGCTCGTGCCCAGGGTTAAGGCCGCGCGGGTCCTTGTCCCTGGCGTGGATGCGCAGGTGACGTTTCAGGCTGGAACGGCGCTGAAAGGTCTGTCCGCAATGGGAACACAGGACCATGGCCACCTCGGCCACTTTGGCTTGGGCCTCCGGGGCGGCAGTGGGCTTCGTGTCCTGGGCATGTGACATGAGGTGTTGCACGAGGCCGGAGCGGCGCTGGAAGCCACGGCCACACTCGGCGCACAGGAAGGCGGGCTCGGAGGAGTGCGTGAGCAGGTGCTTGGCCAGGTGGGAGCTTTGGCGGAAGCGGTGGCTGCAGAGGTGGCAGGCATGGGGGCGCTCGTCTGTGTGCGTGCGCATGTGCAGCTTGAGGATGGAGCTCCGGCCAAAGCTCTTCCCGCAGCACAGGCACAGGAAAGAGCGCGAGCCGGGGTGCGAGTTCAGCTGATGATTCTTCAAGCGGGAGAGCTGCGGGAAGTTCGCCCCACACTCAGTGCAGATAAACTGCGTCTTGGCCTCTGACTCAGAGGTGCCATCCACCACTGTGACTTCCAAAACGTCACTGTTGCTGAGAGGGGTCCCTCCTCTACTAGTGCTGTTTGCCTCGTGCCCTGCTGTCTGAGCAAGAGGCTCTTCTGCCAACTTGGGGATGTCGGCCCTGGACTCTGTTGAGATGACTGTTGGCCAGGCAGGCTCTTTGGTCTCTTTCAGTTTAAAGTCCTCCTTGTCTGGAGTTCTCCTTTCAAATCCTGGGAAAGAAGCAAACATAGGAATGTCAGACGTCTTCTGAAGCGCTCCAGGAATCTCCAGAACCGGATGGGCCAACGAGTGTAAGAAATTCTAGATCCTCCAAACTAGTCAGCAGGCACAAGCTGGGGGGATTTCAGTAAAACACACATAACAATTTGTCACAATACCAGTTTAAAACATCCATTTTGGGGGCCCATTTAGCAAATTCACAATGTTATGCAGCAGTGTTGTGTCACTACTACCTTCATACAGAAACCTGATAATCCAGGGGCAATCACTCCCTTGACCACTATTTTGTTTCATTTTGTTTTTGTGGTACTAGGATTTCATTGTTGATTGATTGATTGATTGATTGATTTTTTTTGAGACAGGGTCTCGCTTTGTAGTTCAGGCTGGCCCTGAGCTCACAATGTAGCCCAGGCAAGCTTCGAACTCAGCAATCCTCCTGCCTCTGCCTCCCGAGTGCTGGGATTACAGGCATGAGCCACCATGCCCGGCGATTTTTTTTTTTTTTTTGAGACAGGGTCTCACTTTGCAGTTCAGGTTGGCCCTGAGCTCATTATGTAGCCCAGGCAAACCTTGAACTCAGCAATCCTCCTGCCTCTGCCTCCCAAATGCTGGGATGACAGGTGTGAGCCACCACACCTGGCGTTGTGGTATGTGGTGCTGATGACTGGTGGGCATAAGTTACCATACCCAGTATTGTATGTGGTTAACAGGGATTGAACCAGTGAACTTGCACTTGCTAGGCAGGCACCAGAACCACTGAGCTAAATCTCCAGCCCTGTTGTTTTCTTTTTTTTTTTGAGACTGTCTTGCTGTATTGTCCAGGCGGGCCTCAAACTCATGGTGATCTTCCTGCCACAGCCTCCTGAGTGCTGGGACTACAGGTGTGAGCCACCGTGGCTCACAGATAATAGGGACTAGATCTAGGTCCCAGTGCATTTTAGACAACTGCTGTACCTAAGCTGTACCTCTGGCCCTATACTTTCTTTTTTTGGGGGGAGACAAAATCAAGCCACATTGTTCAGGCTGGCCTCACTCCTCCTGAGTAACTGGGTGGTACTGAGTAGCATGTACCACCATGCCCAGCTTTTGATTTTTTTTTTTTTTTTTTTTGTACTGAGGATCAAACTCAAGACATTTCACTTGAGAGTCAAGCACTGTAACCACACAGCTAAATCCCTGGCAGATTAAAATCAGAACCTTCACAATGAACTATATCCCCACCCTTTTTATGAGACAGAGACTCACCAAGTTGCCCAGGCTGGGCTCAAACTTCTAGTACTCGTGCCTTAGCCCCCTAGAGTGTTGGAACTATAGGCATGTGCTGTGAATTTGAAGCCAGTGTGGGCTACATAGTGAGTTTAAGGTCAGCAAGTAAATAAATAGATTAGAAAGGGCTGGATCCTGGGCATGGCAGCACATGCTTATAATTCCAACATCCTAGCACTGGGGAGGCTATAGGGAGAGGCTTGCTGTGAGTTCAAGTCCTGCCTGGACTCCATAACAAGTTCCAGGCCAGTCTGTTTGACTATATAGTGAGACCCCATATCCAAAAAAAAAAAAAAAATACAGGCCAAGGATTTAGCTCAGTTGTCCTGGTGTCTGCCTCACAAGTGCAAGGTCCCAAGTTCAATTCCCAATGCCACATACCACCATGCCTGGCATTGTGGTTCACCCCTGTAATCCCAGCACTCAGGAGGCAGAGGCAGTAGGATTGCTGAGTTCAAGGCTTGCCTGGGCTACACAGTGAGCTGAGGGCCAACCTGAACTACAAAGTGAGACCCTGTCTCAAAAAAAAAAAAAAAAGAACAAAACAAAATACCAGGAGTGGTGGCTCACGCCTGTAATCCCAGTACTCAGGAAGCAGAGGCAGGAGGATTGCTGAGTTTGAGGCTTGCCTGGGCTAAATAGTGAGCTCAGGGCCAGCCTGAACTACAAAGCAAGACCCTGTCTCAAAAATAAACAAACAAACAAAAAATAAATAAACAAACTATAAGAAAAAAGGCTAAGCCGGGCATGGTGGCTCACGCCTGTAATCCCAGCACTCGGGAGGCAGAGACAGGAGGATTGCTGAGTTCGAGGCTTGCCTGGGCTGCATAGTGAGCTCAGGGCCAGCCTGAACTACAAAGTGAGACCCCCGTCTCATAAAAAAAAAAGGCTAAGGATGAAGTATAAAAGTCTGGGTCCAATTTTCAGTAAAATCACCACTACTGCCTCAAAAAAGATACCCCTTGCCCATCAAACAAGGCTGATAAATCAAGTAGGGTCTGAAGCCACAGGCAAAATCCTTTGGTGGCCAAGATGATGGTGGAAAAGGGCTGCTTACCTAGAGGGTTCACAGGCCAGGTCTTCTTCACTGGTACGTCCTCAAAGGTCAGGCTCTCCTGTAATGACAGGAGAGGCCCTGGGTGAATGAGGTGCTGGGGCCTGACTGGATAAATTAAAGCCAAGGCAATAGGCAGAGTGGCACACACTTGGAATCCTAGCACTTGGAAGTCATCAAGTCCTACCCAGGCTACTTAGTGAGAACCTATCTCAAAATAAAAAGGTAGGGCCGGAGATTTAGCTCAGTGGTTCCGGTGTTTGCCTCACAAGCACAAGGCCCTGAGTTCGATCCCAGTAACCACATACAATGCTGGGCGTGGAGACTCACACCCACCAGCAATCAATACCACACACCACAGTGCCAGGCGTGGTGGCTCACGCCTGTCACCCCAGCACTCGGGAGGCAAAGGCAGGAGGATTGCTGAGTTTAAGGCTTGCCTGGGCTACATAGTGAGCTCAGGGCCAGCCTGAACTACAAAGCGAGACCCTGTCTCAAAAAAAAAAAAAAAATAAAAAGGTAGTCGGGGCTCGGGAGATAGGCCAGTATGAAAGCCCTGACTTTAATCCTCAGTACCAAAGGATGAGGAGAAGCAGCCCAGGGCTTGAGAAGACTCTCAAGGAGGTGAGCAGAGGTGAACCGATCTTACCAGCACAGCAGCCAGCTCCTGATCACGCGAATACTCCTCAGGCCACAGTGAGGGGCCCTGGAGGGCTAACAGCATTAAGGGGGGAAGGAAGAAAGCACTGTTAAAAGACAGCCCTATTTACCAAGTGGCTGCAAGGACATGTCCTCCATCACGCATGCCCATGAAGCCATCCCAGCTCTCTCCCATCCTGGGCCCTCTGCTCTCATCCACACATCTACACATCCGTCCCCCTGTCTGGGCACCAGCTCCTCACTGCTTTCCTGCAGGGCCGGGAGTGTCCCCTGGGCTCCTGGGCTCCGTGGCTGCCGGGAACTGGGGGCAGGTGTCCACTCTGTGAGCTCAGCAGGCCTGGCAGGCCATGGCTGGGAGGGGAGCACTTCCTTCAGTGGCGGCAGGGCTGGGGGCTCTTCTGTGGGCACTTCCTTTTTGGGACTGTAGCTGGGGATCTGGGAAGAGGCCCCCTGCTCCTCCAAGATGATGTCTGTACGGGGATAATTCTTGCTGGCACTGAAACTAAAATCCTGTTAAAAACACATCTACATTAGGAAGTGACAGGCCTCCACAGGAATGGGACAGAGGAGAGGCCAGGAGGGTGAGGAGACGGTGGGAGATGGGAAGTCAGGTTTTCAGGCATTTCTTCTGGGGTCATCAGTCCCTCTCTATGCCCCTCTCACCAGTGGCCCCACGTGGCTGGTGTCCCGGGGCACACCCTCCAGCAGCAGCACCACTTCTTCTCCATCCCGGAGCTGCTGCCCCTGTAGCCGGCCCAGCAGGTGTTGGGGCAACACACTCAGGAACTGCTCCAGCACCAGCAGCTCCAGGATCTGCTCCTTGGTGTGCAGGGCTGGCTGGAGCCAGTGGCCACAGAGCTCCCGCAGCCGGCTCAGGGCCGCCCTTGGCCCCATGTCCTCCTTATACTGGAAGCATCTGAACAGCTGGTGGGCCACCTCAGGCCGAGGCCCAGCCTGTGGCCGCCGGACACCTTCCAGGCCAACAGCCTCCTCCTCCTCCAGCTTTACAGCTCCAAGCTGCTCTTGCTCTAGGGCAGCTGGCACTGGCTCTGCCAGCATCTTCACAGCAGTGAACGCTTCCTGCAACCGGGCCACTCAGGTTCCTCTCTGTGGCTCCTTCCACACCTATGGAGGGAAAGACCCTGGGTTAGGATCTGTTGAAGGGAAGCTGACCCAACCTGGATCATCAAGATGCCCATTAGATGTGCATGCCTGTCATCCTAGCCTTGGAGAATGGAGGCAAGAGGGTCACAAGATCAAGCCCAGCCTGGGCCACTTAATGACTTAGTAAGACCCTGCGAAGGAGGAGGAGGAAGAGAAAGAGGAGGAAGAAGAGGAAGAAAAGGGTCAGCTACATAGCTCAGAGCAATGGTCTTGAATTCAACCACATTACTGCTCCCTCCACAAAATAAAGTTGCCCAAGAGGAACACTTTCTCTCACGGTTACGGAAACCAGACAGTTCTCTGAGACCATCCCACCCCATAGCAGGTAAAACTACACCTCTTTGCCCCAGTGAATAAATGAGTGTCCTCTAGAGAGGAGCCTGCCTTTCCCTCCTGCTCATGCACATAGCACAACAGAAGACAGGCTTTCCAGGGCAATCCAGTCCTGTCCACAGGGCATTGCAGGAAACAAGGAAAAAGTCAGATCACCATTTGAACAAGCAATTCAACAGATGTTCCAAAAAAAGACTTTAGCAAACAGCATTGAGCTTTTCAATCCATCATAGAAATAAGTGCCTGTAAAGGGTGCTGTTCTGTGGGAGACTAAAGAACTGTCCCTATCAAGGTGTAACCCTTGATTAGATCCAGATGTATGATTCTTGTTTTGTTTTATTTAGGTTTTTTTTTTTTTGAGACAGGGTCTCACTTTGTAGTTCAGGCTGACCCTGAGCTCACTATGTAGCCCACGCAAGCCTTGAACTTAGCAATCCTCCTGTCTCTGCCTCCCAAGTGCTGGGATTACAGGCGTGAGCCACCATGCCCGGCACTGTGGTATGTGGTATTGATGGCTGGTGGGCGTGAGTCTCCATGCCCAACATTGTATGTGATTACCGGGGATCGAACTCAGGACCTTGCGCTTGCAAGGCAGGCGCCTGAACCACTGAGCTAACCCTCCGGCCCCTATTTAGGATTTTTTTAAAAATAGGATCTTGCTCTGTAGGTCAGGCTGGCCCTGAGCTCACTATGTAGCCCAGGCAAACCCTGAACTCAACAATCCTCCTGCCTCTGCCTCTGCCTCGTGAGTGCTGAGATTACAGGCGTGAGCCACCATGCCAGGCACTGTGGTGTGTGGTTCTGATTGCTGGGATTACAGACATGAATCACCATGTCTGGCATTGTGGTATGTCGTTCTGGGGATCAAACTCAGGATCTTGTGCTAGGCAGACACCAAAACCACTGAGCTAAATCCCTGGCCCCTTGGCTTGGTTTTTTTTTTTTTTTGCTTTTTGAGACAGGGTCTCGCTTTGTAGTTCAGGCTGGCCCTGAGCTCACTATGGTGCCCAGGCAAGCCGCCGCGAACTCAGCAATCCTCCTGTCTCTGCCTCCCGAGTGCTGGGATTACAGGCGTGAGCCACCACGTCCGGCATTGTGGTATGCGGTGTTGATTGGTGGGCGTGTCTCCACGCCCAGTATTATATGTGGTCACCGGGGATTGAACTCAGGTCTTTGCGCTTGCGAGGCAGGCGCCGGAACCACTGAGCTAACCCTCCGGCCCTTGGCTTGGTTTTTTTGAGACAGGCTCTTGCTATATATTCCAGGTTGCCCTCAAAATCATGGCAAATGATTCTTCCACTTCAGCCTTCCAAGCCCTGGGATTACAGGTGTGTGTCACCAGGTCCTGTTACAAATGTATATATTTTTCCTTTCTTTGTTTCACTTTTTTTTTTTTTGAGGGGTGGGGGAGATACCAGGAATCAAACTCTCAGGACCTAGGGCTTTTGAGGCAGGCTTGGCACCACTGTGCTAACACTAACCCTAAGGTCAGCTGGGGAAAGAAGAATATAGATAGGATAGACTGTAAATTTGTTAGATGGGATGCTAGTCTTGTGGATGTACCCAGTGTCTCTATTAGAAGATGGCATCACTAAGTGTGGTGACACATGCTACCTGTAATCTCTACACTGGGAGGCTGAGGCAGGAGGATGGCAAGTTCAAGGCCAGCCCAGGCAACTTAATTTAGGAAAGCAAAAAAATTAAAAAAAAAACGGCTGGAAGGCTGGGGACAGGTGGTGCACACCTGTAACCCCAACACTAGGGAGGCTTAGGCAGGAAGATCAAGGAGTTGGAGGCTAGCCTGGGCTGCATAGTGAGTTCAAGGTCAGCCTGAACTACATAGCGAGACCCTGTCTCAAAGTGGTGGTGGTGGTGGTGCTGAGATCTAGTACAGTGCAAAAGCCCTGGCATCATTTGATCCTCAGTTAAAACAAGCAAGCAAAAAAATAGTATGTGGCCATGTTTATAGGCTGATGAGACCCACACAGGAAATCTATTGACATGGTCAAGGCCACTCAGCAAACAGGGCTAAGGCCAATAGCTCCCCAATGTCTTTGCCTTCCATAGTCCCAGCCAAAGAGACCAAGCCCAGCTATAAAATGTGTGAACAGGAGAGAGAGCTTCTGGAAGAGTCAAGGTCTGGGCTGAATGGATGGTGTTTCCAGTTTGAGGAGGCCTGGCTTGCAGGCAGTAAGAGGGCCCCTGGTGGGTGTGCCGTGGAAGGCAGGGCATAGCCCCCCCAATATTGAACAGTCTGTCCTTCCACCACTCCTTTCAGGGGTACATATCCCAGCTTGGAGTCGTTAGCAATGGAAGGTGAAAGGGGGCTGTGAAACTGGTTGCAGAACCAGCCCCCCTCCTCCTATCTCCCCATCTCCTCTCCCACCCCTGTGGGAGTAGTTCCTTTTTGGGGGGTAGCCAAGAGCTACCCTCAAGGAAGACTGGCCCAAATTCAGGCCCACGCACAAAGGACTGTTCCGTCCTTCAGCACCATCCAGGAGTATCAACCTTCTCAGAACAAGCTTGCTACCTCTTCCAGCCATTCCCTCCTCCACACCCCAAGGGCATCCTCACTACCCCCAACAGTACAGACCATAGCAGCACACAGTAGGGGTACCTCGGTGCCAACCAACAACCAGTTATTGTTCTCATCAGCATGACATATAACCCTGGGCAGAGTGACTCAAGGGAGAAATAGACACAACCAGAGGAAACTCGGTCTCAATGACTGAGCCAGCGAGGTCAGCCTACTTAAAAGTCTGGGGCAGTTTATATGGAACTGAGGATGCACAAAGGGGATCTCAGCATTTAGGAGGCTGAGGCAAGAGGATCACTTCAAAACCAGCCAGGGACACAAAGTGAGTTCAAGGTCAGCATGAATTGAGTAGCAAAATACTGTCTCAAAAAAAAAGAAATGAGCTGGGCGTGGTGGCTCACGCCTATAATCCCAGCACTCGGGAGGCAGAGACAGGAGGATTGCTGAGTTCGAGGCTTGCCTGGGCTACATAGTGAGCTCAGAGCCAGCCCGAACTACAAAGCGAGACCCTGTCTCAAAAAAAAAAAAAAAAAATTAAAAAAAAAGAAATGATGGGCCACAGATTTAGCTCAGTGGTTCCAGAGCCTGCCTAGCAATCACAAGGTCCTTGGTTCGATCCTGGTAACCACATAGAACAATACCGGGGGTGGTGACTCACACCCACCAGCAATCAGTACCATGTACTACAGTGCCAGGCGTGGTGGCTCATGCCTGTAATCCCAGCACTCAGGAGGCAGAAGCAGGAGGACTGCTGAGTTTGAGACTTGCCTGAGCTATACAGAGAGCTTAGGTTCAGCCTGAACTACAAAGCAAGACCCTGTCTAAAAAAAAGAAACAAACAAACAAACAAATGAGGGCCGGAGATGTAGCTCAGTGGTTCCAGCACCTGCCTAGCAACAGCAAGGTCCCTGTTTTGATCCCTGGTAACCACAGGCAACAATACTGGGCATGGTAACTCATGCCCACTGGCAATCAGTACCACATACCACAGTGCGAGGCTTAGTGGCTCAAACCTGTAATCCCAGCACTCAGGAGACAGAGGCAGGAGGATTGCTGAGTTCTAGGCTTGCCTGAGCTACATAGTGAGCTCAGGGCCAGCCTGAACTACAGAGAGACCCTGTCTCAGAGAAAAAAAGTAAAGAAATGAAGCTGAGTAAATTTTTGCCCAGCCTGGGCAATTTAGAGAGATCTAGGAAGACCCTAGCCAGTCTGAACTACATACTGAGACCCTGTCTCAAAAATAAATAAAATATGCTAGGTGTGGTGACTAATGCCTGTAATCCCACCACACAGAAGGTAGCAACTGGAGGATTGCTGTTGAGTTTGGGGCTAGTCCCAGCTACTTAGTGAGTTCAAGGCTGACCTAAACTACAAAATGAGATCTTGTCTCAAAAAAACTAACCAACTAAAATCAAAAAACCTTCTCAGGTGGTATGAACAGGGTGGAAGATGGTAGAGGACACAGGAAATTTGGACTTCAAGCATGGCCACAGAAAAGAGAGAGATGTTTTTTGTTTGTTTTTTTGAGAAAGGGTCTTGCTTTGTAGTTCAGGCTGGCTCTGAACTCACTAAGTAGCCCAGGCTGGCCTTGAACTCAAAGCAATCCTCCTGCCTCTCCCTCCTGAGTACTGGGATTACAGGCATGAGCCAGCACTCCACGTAGACGAGAGATCTGATATTGAAATCAGGAGCCCGGCCTTACGTCTCCCTCCCACGTACGGCCCGTCTAGCCAGGGCTCTAGGCTGCACTTCCACATCAGATTCCTCAGGACTTCGCTGCTTGCCGTCCCTCCTTCCCGGTCAGTGTCTCCCTTCTGGGACCCACAGCACATCACTTAACAGTGGCCGGGGTGACTCCCAGTTGAGTGTATTTCTTTCCCTGGACTTTGAATAGGCACTGTTTCTGGTTCACTAAGTATTCATTCAGCCCCGGAAGGGACTTCAATAATTATTAGTAGGCATAAGGAAACAGCAATGGTAATGCCTTCCTCACAGACTAAGAATTGTGGGACATATGAACACTCTCTAGGGCACAGATCTTTGATAAACGTGAAAGAAAAATTTTTTGCACGTGCAAAGTAGCTAAAGCCAATCCTCTTCAACAGGGCCCTCAGCAGCAGGCAGGCGCAGAGTGACCTGCTGAGGAGCCCCAGGGAGACCTGCTTCACGCTCCAGCTGGTGGAGTGCAGCGTGATTTCTTTATCTGACAAGTGCAAAGACCAAGGGTAACTTGCTCATGGCCACACCAGGTGTAGCCAAGATTGGCTGTGAGAGTGTAACTCTAGACCCCATAAATCTCTAGGAGAACCTGATTTCCCTCCAGGCCTGTGATTTTCCTAGCTAGAGTATCACAGCAGGACTCAAAGAAGTAAGAGGATTCCAAATTCCAGCCTTTAGGTCTTGCCACACAGGGCGGCTGGAATCTCCCTCCAGGTGAGGCTTCCCCAAAATGTTTCCCAGAAGTGGAATTCAAGCAAGTTGTCCGTAGAGTCCATCCCTCCCCCCAGGTCTCCAGGACAAAGACTCTATTACTATGCAATCTCTAGGGGGTCAGCTGGGTTGGGGGCCGGAGAGCCCTTCAGCCACCATCTAAAGTCTGACCACCCTAATTTGGGTGCTGCACAGAAATACAGCAGCACAGGCAGGGTCAGCCCAGTCGAGGATCCTGCAACAAGACAGACCCGCGCTGACAACTCCGAGCCTACAGCCGAGGACGGGAAGGAGTGGGACCTTCCGGCAGAAGCGTCCCTTCCTCAGCTCCCAGGACGCAGGTGTCCCACTTGCTCCTCTTTGTTGGTCACGCTTCCCTTGGATGGGGCTCCGTGAATGAGGCAGGCTGTTCACCTGGGGACACGTGGCGTCCTTCATGATCACAGGAATCTTGGGACCCTCCTGATGCCCCCCCATGGCCGAGACCAAGGAGCTGGCTAGCAGGGTTCCCCAGCACAAACACCCTCCCCCATTCTCCCCAGACTGTTCCATCCCACCCTACCCCCAGCCCCACCCCCACCAAGGCTTGGAGCCCCTCTCCTCCCCATGCTGCTGTGAGTCAATACCTCAGGGCCTCTAACTCACCACTCCGGGTCCCCACTACTGAGGCAGAGATGGTAGGAGGTTCTCTGAGGGTTCCAGCACCAGAGCCAGCCTCCACCAGCCTGGGGAAGGACTCCCAAGAAAATGGGACAGGAAGTTCCCTGCCCCCCGTCCCATTCAGGTGATGAAGGAGCTTCCTAAAAGTTAACCCTTGCTTCCCAGTTCGGGACGGGGTGGGAAGAGGGCGGGGCCAGAGAAATAAAGAAAAAAAATAAAAACCAAGATTCCAACACCACTGTGCCTGAAGTGAAAGTCTAACCACTTACTCCTGGCCACCTTACCTCTAATCAGCATGGGACGACAACCGTGGAGTATGAGAGGCTGTACCTTTCTTTTAGGACTAGTGTCTGGGCCCAGCCCGGGCTATACATGAGACCCTACCTCGCAAATACATGTATTTCTGGGTGTGGTGGCACTTGCCTGTGATTAGGGAAGTGAAGGCCAGAGGATGGTGAGTTTGAGGCCAGCCTGCACCATATAGTGGGACATTACCTCAGACACAAAACTACGTAAATAAAATATCTGCTGTATGCTAATTTCTTTGGAAATCTTTTCATTCGTGTGACAAATTTTTGGCAAGGGTGTTCCGGTGTGCCTGGCCTTTGAGCCAATAAGGAGGTACCAGTCCCTGCCCTCACGGATCTTGGTCCAGGACACAGGGCAGGCAGTGAAGGTGCCAAGAAAATGTGACAGGAAGTGAGGATGTGTTCTTGGACCACAGCGTCACCTAGAGTTCCCCCAAATCCTTCCTGTTCCCCACCACCTCAGCCCTTTTTATTTTGAGACAGGGTTTCACTAAATCGTCAGGCTGGCCAGGCTGGGCTTGAATTTTTCGATCTTCCTGCTTCAGCCTCCCAGAGTGCTGGGATTACAGGCGCAAGTCATCCCGTCCAGCTCTCGCAAGTGTTGCAGCTCCCCTAATACCACAGCGGGAGTTTGCGGAGAGGAAGGACCTCCGCAAAGGGAAGTCCACCAGCCCAACGCCAATCCCTTCCCTTTGCGCTGTATTGCATGGGTCCCAGAGGGCGCCTGCCTCCGGGAATTCGCGGTGTCTTCTGTGTCCCAGCACCCCTGGGCACGCCCCCGGCCACCCGTTTGGCAGCTGAGGCTCAGGACCACTGCCCCTCGGCCGAGCTCCGGTGCTGGATCCTCCCTGGACCCTACGCTCCCCGAGGGCTCTGCTCGTCTCCCAGGGGCCCCGCCTCAGGCACAAACCACGCGCCGGCCCCAGGCTTGGGTAGCTCCCAGCGCTCCCGCTGCGGCCCGGACTCCGTCCCAACCGCCTGATCCGGGCAGGGCCAGGAAGAATCCCGTCCGTCCGCGAGGGGGCGAGGGCCGCCTGGAGCGGAAAGTCTCCGAGCTCCGCCTGGCGCCCCACCGTGGGAGGAAGGAGGGAGCCAGAGGTCCTCGAGGGAGGAGACTTCTCTCCCTCCCGGAGTTGCCGGGCGAGCGCGCGCCGGGCTTTGCTACACCGGGATGAGCCGGCCCCTCCCACCAGGGTGTCCTGCCCTACCTGACTCTTTGCGGGTAGAGTAGCCCGAATCGCTACCGAGTCCTGTTGGGGACAAGTCTGAGAACACGGCCTCTGGGTAAGGGGCCTACTTGGTCTTGGTTGAGAGGCCGGGCAAATACTGGGGAGCATCAGAGGGGTCGAGGTTAGCTGTAAACATGGACTTCAGGCTCCTGTGTCGTCCGAAAAGCAGAGACCAACTCCACTCAACCACAAAAATAACATCCACGTGCCGGGCAGGTGGCTCACACACATAATCCCAACACTGGGGAGGCAGAGGTAGGAGGGTTACTGTGAGTTCGAGGCTAGCCTGTGCTACATTGTGAGCTCAGGGCCAGCCTGAACTACAAAGCAAGACTCTGTCTCAAAAAGCAAAAACAAAACAAACAAAAAAACCCACCATCCACAAGAAAGGCAGTACAAGATCTGTGCTAGCCATTGGGTTCCTTTTTTCCCTAAACTTCTGCCCTTTCTGGGCTTTAGCTAGCGTTCTGTTCCCACCCCACTGTGCGGACCTGCTTCTCTTTCGTTCCCTACTTTGAAACTAATTTACTACCTAATCTGTGTCATTTTCAGTTCTGTGACACACAGGAGAACTCTGCATCTAGACAAGGCCACAGTAGAAGAGAGGTCTTATAGTATATACATTGAAGTTTTAAAATTCTTTCTGATCTCTGAAAACACCCTGCCCTGTCCCAGGGTGCTGTCTCCTAATACTGTGGGTATATAAATTATGGTAGGGCTGGGGATTTAGCTCAAGTGGTAGCATGCCAACCTTGGACGCACAAGGGTCTGAGTTCGATCCCTGGTACCACAAAAAAGAAAAATTTTTTTTTAACTGGTAGTAAAGTGGGGCCGGAGATTTAGCTCAGTGGTTCCGGCGCCTGCCTCGTAAACCCAAGGCCCTGAGTTCGATCCTGGTAACCACATACAATGCTGGGCGTGGAGACTCACGCCCACCAGCAATCAATACCACATACCACAGTGCTGGGCGTGGTGGCTCATGCCTGTAATCCCAGCACTTGGGAGGCAGAGGCAGGAGGATTGCTGAGTTCGAGGCTTGCCTGGGCTACATAGTGAGTTTAGGGCCAGCCAACTACAAAGCGAGACCTTGTCCAAAAAAAAAAAAAAAAATGGTAGTAAAGTAATAACACAGAAGGGAAGAAGAAAATACAGTACAGTTAGAAAAAGACATAGGGAAATACTATAACAACCACCCTGCTAGATGTTAGATACCCAAAGCTTGTGCACCTCAGAATTGAAGAATGAATGTTAAAAAGCACTGAAGGTTAAGAGTAAAAAATTTTATTTATAGAAAGAGAGACAGGAGAGGACCTGAAGTGTTGTCTTTAGAGACTTCATTAAATCAGGAGACACCAAGTATAGTATAGTTTCAAGTTATTGCTTATCTCTTGGGCAGGAAATGGTCATTTCATCTTTATCTTTTTTAGGCCTGGTCATCTTTATCTTGAGGCCTGACTTTCCACAGATACGCCTCCAGCCACAGCTGGATGTGTTCTCACCCTGTGCACTGATACCCTCCAGGGCCTCGCCCTATCTGCCTGCCTAGAATTTTCCTATCTAACTTAGCTGTCTGAGAAAGCAAAGGAGCTGAGTGAATCGCTCCCTTCCTCCTAACTCTAAACAATACTTAACAGTTACTCCTGCTTCTATTATCCTAAGAAAGGTCCAAAATGCAATGGTGCTTGTCATTGCATCGCCAAGGCCTAGGCACCAGAGCCCTGATGCCAAGGGAGATGTAGTGGGAGGCACCTAAAGCCAGAGGTTCTGGCCTTTAAATTCTGAAAGCCTAAATTATCATCTCTCTTTTCCCTTTTCCTTTTTTCTCCTTGGCTGCAGCTACCTTTCCTGTGATCATCAATAAAAGTAGCTACTACTTACCAACAGATATATGTTTGGCAATTCTTTTCTTATACACAAGAATGGTCTGTTATTGGCCCATTCAATGGTAACATCAGGCAAGCTGAGCCAGGAGGACTTTACCAAACCTCAGGAGACCTCACTGGACAATGAAGGAAGGGACTTCACTGCACAGCACCCCAGAGGACCTTGGGAGATCTCAGCAAAAGTGAGCAACCAACCCTGCCAGTGAAGAAGGTAACTTATCACTCCTTCAGGAGACCCTCTTTTCTGGGTGAAGAATGGATTCCAGGGAGGAGAGGCAGGCCTGTCCCTGCATGGAAAAGGCTAAATTGTGGAGCAAAAGGCTTCTGTCCTTATGGGGGACAGGACATGCCCATCAGTTGGGCTGATACCCTGTTGTCAATCCACATGATGTGGCGTCTACTTGGAGGCTGTGACACAGGCCTCAGTGGGATGGGCATGAGCCCAGCAGAGCAGGGGAGAAGGCGGCCACCCTGGGCAAGTATCCTGGCCAACTGCTTTGGCGTAGCTGCCCACAGTAGATGACCAGGTGACAAGGACCTGGATCACCCGAACTGCTGCTTTATTTAGGAACTTGCCTTGGACTTGGACAGCTCTTTGTTTAGCTCCAAAGATGTCTGTGGCTCCCCTGGGTCACAGCTGAACCTGATGACTGCTTCTTTTCCAGAGGTTTTAGTAATTTTCCTTCTCCTTTTCTGACCCTCTCCCCTCTTCAGGCTTTTAGCTATCAGAGTATTCCATTTGTTTAGTTGTTAGTTTTGGATAACTTAAAAAAAAAAAACAGGGTTAAGAGGTACCATGTCTTCTTGAACAGGAAGAGAAAAATTTGTCCCTTTAATCTCCCATCCCTGCGTCTGCACGTACCAGTCCACAGTAGGCAGCAGCAGCAGCAACAAACTGACTTATCTCTTCCTGGGTGCCTAAAACCTCGCCTAAAGCAGGAGTTTCCTGGGATAGTTGGCTGATACTGGTTTGCTTTCCTTTTTACTCCATTTTGCTTTCACTGGAGAAGTGTGACTTTAAGTTTGTCCTCCTATCTGAAACGATGTAAACTGTATTTACTGAGTAAATTTACATAACACCTGACTTTTATTTTGAGCTTTTTGTCAGCCGATGCGTTGCTTTGGGCCTTGCTCTATTGAGTTGTGTTTCTCTATGGCTGGATTTTATTCCCTTTTTGTTGGCTAAGGAGCATCCAGCCAGTAAGGCATCACTGTGGGATCTTCAGCTGCAAGATGAGTTGTCTTTACAGGGAGAATTCCAGTGAATCCAGAGGAAGTAGCCCCGGTTGTTCTCTTAAGGCTGGAGACATCCAGCCCCAAAGGGTTCAGCTCTGCCACTGGACAGTGGGACTGCCCATCAGGAGATGCCCTGTCAGGTTCCCACTAATGGAGACTTACCCAGGGACAGGCCAGCTAGATCCCAAGGAGTTCAGCCTTACCAGGTATTATGCTTTGTGTTTAGCTGACCCCCCCAAAGCCTCATGTGAATGAAGTGGGGCTATTTGGGAGGTGGCTGACTTTACAGTTCATGATTGATTCACGGTGGATCTAGGGCCAAGGGTACTGTTACGAGTGCTACCTCCTCTAAGTAGTTTGAATAAAAGGGGCAGGAAGATACTCTTAAAGTTCCTTGTTGTTGCAATATTGAACGTAGTGACTCATGCCCACTGGCATTCAGTACCACATACCACAAATGCTGGGCTTGGTGGCTCATGCCTGTAATCCCAGCATTTGGGAGGCAGAGTCAAGAGGATTGCTGAGCTCGAGGTTTGCCTGAGTTACATAGTGAGCTCAGGGCCAGCCTGAACTACAAAGCAAGACAGTGTCTCGAAAAAAAAAGAAAGTTCCTTATTGTTGGGCTAGGGATTTAGGTTAGTGGTTCCAGCATCTGCCTGGCAAGCACATGGTCCTGAGTTCAATCCCCAGTAACCATACACCACAATGCTGGGCGTGTTGTCTAATGCCTGTAATCCCAGCACTCAGGAGGCAAAGGCAAGAGGATTACTGAGGTTAAGGTTTGCTTGGGTTACATAGTGAGCTCAGGGCCAGCCTGAACTACGAAGTGAGACCCTGTATCCAAAAAAACCAAAAAAGTCCCTTGTTATTTTTGCTATGTTGTGTGTGCCATCTTCTCCTCCTCTGCTGTATCTGTTTGCTGTCCCTTCTTTGGAGCTAGCCTATTATGTACTAAAACTTCTACAAATTGTAAGCCAAATAAACCTTTCCCCCTTTCTCTTTGGGTACTGGGTAGTTTATCTCAGCAATGAGATTAAAGTAACTAAGATACCAGGCCACAGCTCTGGGGCTGAAGAGCTCTGGCAACCAGACATCCTGTCTGATTCCCGCTGTGGGACACTGTCCCCAGGATAGACCTAGAATCTTTGAACCTAACTTTTGCTCCTTGTACCTGCAGATGGGAATAGCTATTATTCTGTGTCCCTGCTGAGAATCTTCTTAGCCATTGGAATGAGTCCCACACTAAAACCTTTCAGAGAGATTGTCTTATATTCCTGTGTAATAACAGTAGCCTCCGTATCCACTTGGGAGAAATGAGATATGTCCACCCCTTGCCAGCCTGAAATATAATGCCATACTTCAGTTACATCTTTACCATAAGGAACAAGAGAAATGGCCAGAGGTGCCTTACATTCAAGCTTCGATGGCCCCGTACAGAGGGCCGATCTGTACCCAAGAAGTCACTAATCCTCAGGAGCTGATGCTGCAGAGGCCTCCTGTCAGCTCCTCCTCCCCACAGGCTGCCTCCTCAGCAGCCTGCTCAGCCTGCGCTCTCAGGAGATGAAGGGCATCTCACGAGTCCTCCCATGCGAGGTCTGGGTCAACTTCCCGTAGGGCCATAGATTCGAGGAACCCGACTTCTAAACCCAACATTGCTCTCCCCCTTGCATAGTGCCAAGCACCGATGATACAACCCTGGCGCTAATTCCTTTTTCAGTTATGGATTTTTAGTGGTGCAAGGGAAATTGGGTAGATCCTCTGAGGATCACGGTAAGTTTGCTGACAGTTTCCGTGCCCTCACAATGGCTTTTGATCTGACCAGGCGAGATGTCCAATTCATCCTCGTCTTTAGCTGCAGTAGAAAAGAAAAAGATGAAAGATGCAAATCAGCACAATGATGAAGCTTTTGGAGCTTTCCCCTCTGATAACCAGCCAACTCCTGTATTATTTGGGTCCCAAGTGGAGCCTCAGTGGGATTGTAACACAAGGGTGGAGAAGTCATGAAAGTTATACATCAAGGCCATTTTAGCTGGATGCGACAAGGATGCCCAAACCTGCGTACTATGTTAAGTTCAGGTCTGTTAATTAGAACTCAGTGAGAACCCAGTTGCTTTTCAGCTTTGGTCTGAAGGTGCACTCTAAACACAATGACTTTAGACTCTTGGGTATAGAGAAGATCAGATTTACTAAGGCAATACTTTATACTTGTGGAGAGCCAAAGGGCAACCGCGCCCAAAAGATGGCGCTGAAGGAGTAGGTCAAGTGGTCTATATCCGCTGAAAAACAAGTCTATATTTAGGCATTGCCTGATCAGCCAGTTCGCTTCCGCTGTATAGCTGCCTATCCCAGAATGCCACGTATCCTTCAGGCATTGGCTGATGACTATGTATATATATACTGGGAGAGCCCTGTGAAGACCTTTTTTTTTGTTGTTTTTGCTCGAGCAAAGGATCCTGAATAAAACAGCAGAAAGAAGAGTTCGCGGTCGCGTCTTCCTTGCTGGTCGAGGGGGAAGCGACATATACTCAGTCAGCTCTAGATATTAGAGAAAAAACTCTCAGAACTCCAACTGGTCCAACAAACTGAAATAAGCCAATGGGTCATTGAAGTTCATTCAATATTCAATAACGATGATGAAGTAGAGAACAAATGAGAACTGGATAAGGAAAGGAGGCAGGCTAGAGGCATGAGTACCTGTTTAATGGGGCCCAGGACAAAGCATGCGACTCCAAAGATGGTTTTACAACACTATGTGGGCTGAGTAAACTGATAAGAAATGTGTCCTTCCCCAGCGGAGACCTTCCTGTTCAGTTCTCAAGGAATGGGGTGCCATCAGTTGATATAATCTTGCCCTTGAGTATCACAGACCATTGAGGTCTCGGCTGTGACTAGAGTAAAAAATGGAGTTATGTTCCAGCATGTCATAGTGGGCCTGTAGGCAAGAGGTGTAGGCCTGATCATAATTTAACTGTGACATTATTTTCTCCCAAAAGTATGCAAAATTCCTCTCAATAACCTGGCTCCTGGGATTATAGGCATGATGGACTCGTCAGAACACAGAAGACTCTTGGGATTGGAGCGGGACTGCACTCATTCCCAGAGAGGGAGGAGGTCATCCCTTACCACGCTGACCAGGGAAGAAGGCCAGACTGTATGTTACAATGGTGCCTGAGGCAGCCTGCAAGAGTCTTGCAAAAGAAACCACAGTTAATTCACAGGAGACTCTGTAACTTCAGAGGTAGCGGGAAAACAAATTATATTCCTCTGTGATACTGGTAGACTTATTAAGTTCTAGCTTCTTACTGGGGTGAGCTTTCATCCCATTCTAAAGTTGTTGTGGTTCTTGACGGAGTTAACCAGACAGCTTTCTTTACTCTCACTCTAACTACCATTTGGCAGATTTCCTTTTCCAAGCTGCCTTTATGGTGATACTGGGTGCCCCATACCAATAATTAGAAGAAATATGCTCTTCCTACTCAGGGCCACTCTGATACTCCCTCAAAAAGACAATATTTCCTTAAGAAAAAATAAGAAGGCCAGGATTTAGCTTACTGGTTTTGGCATCTGCCTGGCCAATCCTGAGTTTGATCTCCCATACCATATATCCCAATGCTGGGTGTGGTGGCTCATGCCTGTAATCCCAGCACTCAGGAGGCAGGGGTAGGATTTCTGTGAGTTTGAGGCTTGCCTGGGCTACATGGTAAGCTCAGAGCCAGCCTGAACTACAAAGCAAGACCCTGTTCCAACTAAAAAAAAAACCGGGTGTGGTAGTTTACATCTGTAATCCCAGCTCTTGGGAGGCAGAGGAAGGAGGATTGTTGTGAGTTCATGGATTGCCTGGGCTACATGGTGAGCTCAGTGCCACCATGAGCTACAAAGTGAGACCCTGTTTCAAAAAAAAATCCTTAAAAAAAACTAAAAAAAAAAAGATAAAAGCTAGATTGGGATTAAAGCCCATTATTCATAAGTTTTTGGCTACAGGATTATTGGTTCCCATGTAGTTCCCATGCAGTAGCCAAGCTATCAGAAAAATATTGCCTAACACAAGATCTTACAACTCTATAAACCACTTCTTTTGACATTAATATACAGGAAATACATAGTTGAGTTCACCTCTCCAGGGTAAAAGCCCAAGCCAACTAAAGGCAAAAAACAGGGACCACAAAGTTCATACACCTGTAAACCGAGAGTAAAAAGAACAAAACACCAACCGGGTCAGGAATGAAGCTCAGTGGTGCCATGTGTGCCTGGAAAGAGCAAGAACCTGAGCAATCCTCAGTACAAAAAAAAAAAAAAAA